>JALMQS010000099.1:1989768-2123129 GCA_024734495.1 Forficula auricularia | reverse complement strand
AATGAGGTTGAAAAAATTTCAGTTTTTCATTCAATAAAATTAAAACCACTCATCTTAGAAACTTGATTCTTGTCTCATTTTCTAAGAAATTTTGTTGTCTTAAAGTTTTACTTTAGCTACTTTTTTGTTAAAACTTTTAGATTTGAAGATATCCAGAATTTTCCAAGACAGGACATGATCCGACCTAATTGCTGCGAGGCTTGCCGTTGTCCAATGAAGATGAAACTTTGCCAATCTCATTTTTTAGCCAATTATTATGGGGTCAGCCCCAAAATTTGAAAAGTGGTTTTTTGTGTTAACATATTGAGAATAATTCACTTTTACGCAAAGTTGGTAAACCTTGCCTATCTTTGACGATCGATTGTGACTAAACGGCTAAACTTATTTTAACTTTTCCGTAGATTGTTCAACGCGAAATTCTACATTCTTTTATTTTGCTAAGAGTAAAATTTACCGTATGACCCATGGTTTTCGAATTATAAGCAAAAATCTGAAAAAAGTCCTAATTTTTCGTTGTGGCAAAGGGGCACCTTAAGATTGCATCGTAGGAAGTTCAAATTTCGCACACAATATTACAGGAATAGATGGAAACTTTTCCGAATACATCCTAATAAATTGAGCAAATTTTTTTTTTTTTTTTTTTGGGGGGGGGGGGGGGCTTTTTTGCTCTACTCTAATTAACAAAATCTAGGACGAGACTCGAAAAAAAACTATTAAAATATATATATTTAATCCCAAAATGTAATCTTTGACTAATTATCATTATTTCTCTTTATTAACAACCGCATTGATTTATCATTATAAATATTATATTATTATCCGAGTTTATGCACTTTCTCTGGACTAGAAAAATGTCACCTATCCGTTTAGAAATGTTTTTGCTTTCACACGAGGGGTGGACTGCGACCTAAAATCGTGTACACCTACTTCCACTTCCACTTTCGTTTCCAATAGAAGACAATAGATTATCTAATGAATTCCAAAATAATTCCAAAGACGGTGTAAACAAGGGCGGATCCAGGGGGCGGAGGGGCGACCGCCCCCCCCCCCCCATAGAGGCCCGTGCCTGGCAAAAAAAATTTGAAATTTTTTTTTTTTTTTTAAATTGAAAATAAAGTTCTATATATATGTGTGTGTGTGGGGGACGGGGGACGGCGTCTCTGCCCCCCCCCCCCCCCCGCTTGGACAATTCGATCGCGACACACTTTCGAGATCTTATATACATCGGGCACCTTATATACATTCTCCCTCCCCCCCCCCCATAAAAAATTCCTGGATCGGCCCTTGGGTGTAAACTCAACTCCAATCGCGGTTCACCCCTCGCTTTCACATATACGTATAATGTAATGATATAGGATATAATGTAAAGTATTGCTATCGCACTGCCTGGTCCTGACTCTTTGGGAACTTCTATCTCAAAGATCAAAAAAGTTAATTTTAACTTTGTGACTTCTAAGAGAAACAAACAATACCCTTAATAGTTTGATACTGGATTTAGAACATAAAACCGGATATTGTGGTTCCCAGAGGCCAGAAAGTGACCAAAAATCCATTGGTTAGTGCAAACATACGTATGTACCTATGTATACCCCCCTTCGTTTGGTAGCCTTAAGTCTCAGAGCTAAGAAATTCAAAACTTAAGCTTGATATAGGCTAGAAGGAGCACGGCAAGCTTTTTATTGAAATCGGAACACCGGAAGTTGACATTTACATGAAAGATTTTCTCAAAAAACAGCTACAACGATTTTTGTAAAAATTTGAGAATTGATCAAGTGTCATAAATTATTAGTCGTGTATATATTTTAATCCGATTGAAATAAAGGAAGAGGATGTAAATTAGGAGTGTCGCAAAATAAATATTTTAATCGTTTATATCACGAATACGGTAAGTCGCAGAGCTTTGGGATTTGAAACTTAATCTATCTAGAGCAGGGGTGTCCAAGCTATTGACATCATTGGACCACATTTGAAGTAAAGAAATTGTCGCCGCACACAAATTATAGTGATTCTAACGATAGTTTTTAATCAAAAAAACATAGCAAATATAGGTATCAGCTTTGGCAAAAATATCATAAAATGTCTAATATCATATGTGGAAGCCATACTACATTTCATAAGTAAAGAAAAGATAAAATAAAATAATAATAAACAAGCTAATTGTATTCTTTAATTTTAATTTCCTAATAATAGACAGAAAAAAATAAGATATCATAAGCAACTAAAAGAAGAAGCAATGTGTATGTATGAATGTATATCTTGGAAAACAAATGAAATAAGCTGACATGTTCTGATGTGGCCATCCACTTGACTTTCCATACAACCTGATCCCTAAAATTATTTATAAACATGTAGGAGGTTAGTTTTTGCATTTTTATACTTCTGGGGTCCCATTGATTATGTATACAAAATTTGGTTGAGTTTGGTAAATGGCCAAGAATTTCATTTTTTGACCCTTACACCCCCCCCATTATGGGCGGTTAGTTTTTGCATTTTTAGACTTTCTGGGGGTCCACTGATTAAGTATACAAAATTTGGTTGAGTTTGCCTCAAACGGCCTAGATTTTTAATTTTTAACCCCCACTCCACCCCCTTAATTTTGTGTCGATATGCACCAAAATCTAATCAGCTCTTAATCTCAATAGACCAAAACTACGTGTGAAATTTGGTTTTGATATTCACACTAGTTTTTGAGCTAGCTCGTTCAGAAAAATTTGGTAACCCACAGACAACCAGAAAACCAGACAGACTAACAGACATTTTGACAAAACAATTATTATCTCGAAAAATATAATTTTTTCGATCTTCAATTAATGTAATTTTTTGTAGAGCGAAATGCCATGGTTTAGCTCAATTTTTCTAATAAAAATAGTTTCAGCCGTTTTTGAGATATTTCGAAAAAAAAAAGAAGGGAAAAAACCACTTTTTTCATGCACGATTACAATACTTGACCATACCCTGTATGGTAAAGTAAAAATTATTATTATAAACTATGTCGTGTGGTGTCCACAATAGTTGAATTGGAATTAGGCTCGGTCGATGTGGAAAAGAAATTCACCCTATCCCACAAAATCTTCAATTGAGAAACTTTCGCACTATGTATAATATCAGGTCTTTTGTAGTTGATTATTTTATGAATACGGCTCTATCTAAATTATTATTGAAAGAGACAATAAAAGAGTGTGTCTTCTGCTGGAATTATAAATTTTATTTATTTATAACGAGACTATAGTTTCGAGGGCTTTGCCCTCTTCATCAGTCTATTACAATGTATTCACAGGAATTAATTTTTCATAAATTAATATAAATAAATAAAATTTATAATTCCAGCAGAAGACACACTCTTTTTATTGTCTCTCTCAATATATAAAAATTTTGCTACTCTCGGCAAAAACTTTCAATTTAAATTATTATTATTATTCTTTTCGCTCCTTTTATTATTATAATCACATAGATATAACATTATTCAAACAACTTTTCCATTGCATACCTATGTTATTAAATATTTTACTTTTACCTAAAGAGAACAGAGATATTTAAATAATTTAAATGTTTTAAAATAATACTAATAATACTAATAGCTACAAAAAAGTTTTCATTATTATCGAGAAATCTTCTTTTAACTATTGAGTTCAAAGGATTTTCATTTTAGTTGACATTTTATATTTCTATTGTTTTTAAATTCTTTCTTATTTGATTCGAATGTTCCTAGATTCTAAAAATACCTTGAGGCTGTCCCCCCCCCTTTTATTTCAAAGTTTAATATCAAAGAGCCCGGTGGAAAAGATCGTTAAGGATTTCCCCAAGACGATAAAAATAATAATGCGTTTCTTTATATGATTAAAATGAAATGTTTTTTAAAGGAAAAATTCGTTTCAATTTTAAATTAAGTTCGTAATTTGGAAGCTTGTTCGCGAGTTAATCCGCCCTTTGTTACAAATTGAAAATTAATTGAAATGTTTTAATAAATTGTATATTATGGCATTTTTGTCCTTATTTCTTTTCCCGAATTCAAAATAAAAACGTTCAAAAGCAGCAAAAGACCGAATAGCGACGTAATTTTTTTTAATGGTTTGTGAAGAAATTCAGATATCATTTTAATTTTTGTTTAAGCTGTATTATCGAGGGGTGAACCGCGACCTAAAATCGTATACACCTACTTCCACTTCCTCCTTCATTTCCAAGTAGAAGAAAATAGATGAAGGGGCATTATCTAATGAATTCCAAAATAATTCCACATAATTCCAAAGACATGTACACCTAATTCCAATCGCGGTTCACCCCTCGTGTATTATTATATGTAAAATATATTATTATACAGAGTGGATTTACCACATTTGGAAGAGTTATAAAAAATGAAAAAACTTTAACTAGAAAAACTGAATATATTTTTAAAAAAAACATAAAATGATTTTTTTTATTTTTTTAAACATTATCAGACAAAAAAAAGGGGGGGGGAGGGTCAGAAATAAAAATTCTATCCCTTTCGACCAAACTCAACCAAATTCTATATACATATTCTGTGGGCCCCCAGAAGGCTAGAAATGCAAAAACTAACCACCCAAAATGGGGAAGGGTCAAAAATGAAAATTCTAGCCCTTTCGACCAAACTATGTATGCAAAATTTGGTTAGCTTTTGGATTTCTACCCTTCTAGGGGTCCACGGAATATGTATACAAAATTTATTTGAGTTTGTTCAAAAGGGCTAGAATTTTCATTTTTGACCCTCCCCCAATTTTGGGTGGTTAGTTTTTGCATTTCTAGCCTTTTGGGACCCACAGAATATGTAACCAAAATTTGATTGAGTTTGGTAGAAAGAGGTAGTAGTCCAAGAGCTGGTGACACATTTTGACTACGGATTTGACCCAACTAGAAATAATGCGTAATAGTACCTTCTATGATAGTTGTACAAGGAATGGCCAGTCTGGCTGGTCTAAGCAGGTGGACCAGGTACTGCGCATGGTGTGAGTGCGGTAAAAAATACATATGTGTTAAAAAATATTTTTGACCCACAATGAAATTATAAAAATTATAATTTATAGTCAATTATAAACATAATATATTCACCCCAGACCATTTGAGTGGTGGGACGTGGAACCA
This sequence comes from Forficula auricularia, assembly GCA_024734495.1. Classification (NCBI taxonomy): domain Eukaryota; kingdom Metazoa; phylum Arthropoda; class Insecta; order Dermaptera; family Forficulidae; genus Forficula; species Forficula auricularia. The sequence goes on along the minus strand of JALMQS010000099.1, from coordinate 2,118,032 downwards.
GGCCACCCAAAGGGTATTTTTACAATATGAAAAAAATAGCATCATGCTACTTTAAAGAGCGGTCCACCAAACATAAATAAATAAACTTAAAAAGATACCCATTTTTCTAGATTTCTTGTTTTTTTCCCCCTTTTGATTTTGGATACATGTAAATGGAGAGAGCGGAATGGGCGCTAAAGATAGGGGCGGGTCCCACCTCCCTGGCTACGCTACTGCATAAAGACGTTTATCTTCAAGACTTGTAGGGATTGAAATGCTCTCTCTTATCTTACAATGTTCAAACGTTCCCATTCCGGGCGCATAGATACCTTCATCTCCATCCGTTCCTTTAATCGTTTGAGAGCTCTTCAGTAAATCACGAACTCTCAAGACCCAGAGGTAATTGCATTGTACCAGAATCTTGTTAATTTGTTCTTGCTGCAGCATCAGTAATACTATCACTCTTCCTTCCTGTCGCGCATATTGACAAATTGTAAACGTGAAAGTTTCACATACCAACCTGACAAGTGTGTCAGACTTTTTACATACTAAAGTAGCAAATAATTTAATTTGAATTTTTTTAATTTGTTTCAGGATCAGTACATATGCAACTGACAGAACATACCATCGATTCAAATCATCCGTATTATCCGAATTATATGAAACATCGGGGAAAACGTTGCCGAAGCAAACGTTCCACGCATGGGACAACAGGAGTCAGTTGTTCATCATCCCTAGAATCACAGGTAAATAATTTTTTTTATTTGCATTTTCAGAAAGTCTACTTGTTTTTATTGAATTTACGAAGCCTAATTATTTATTTGTCTATATAAATATTCTAGAAATGGGCTGCAGTGATCGAAGTATGATTCAGAATAATTCCATATATGGTGCATTTCACGTGAAACGGACAACGAAAAAATGTGAGGTTTTGAAATTCGTTCATATTTGGCCTAATTGTACTTCTAGAAGGTATGAATGTGAACACACAATTTTTTGGGGTATGAGGTTTAGCTGTCAAGCTATGGACTTGTAAAAAATTGACATTATTGAATTTCGGATTTTTTTGGAAGCAATTTTCCGAATTAAACAAATTTACAATAAAATATTAAACAGTGGTTTATATAGAAAATTTACTGTTCTTTTTAATTATGAAATCAGATTTAAAATTGATTTTTTTCATTTGCAAAACCGTTAACCGTTAACCGTTAACATTTCAAATCAGAATTTTCATAACTCCGACAGTTTTTTTTTTTAAATTATTTTAATTTCAAAATAAAGCTTAAAGTATAGAGATAATATACTAAAAGTTTCAAAATGGAAGTTACATTAGTTTAGGAGATATATGAATAAAGTACATACGTGTCGCAATAAGCGTGTTAGCTGGCGCTTGCTAGGTCGGCTGGTTTGCGCAAAACCCCGTTAAAACGATGCGATATTAATATGTACTAACATATTTAAGCATATTTAGGCTCTAACAATGATGTACGATAGGTAATATTCAAATTTTAAAATAAAATCTAAAATTAAAAAAAAAATATTAGTAGGAAGTAGTAATTAGCGAGAAAAATAACATACTAATATATATATAGTCCAAGAGCTGGTGACACATTTTTGAGTACGGATTTGACCCAAATAGAAAACATGATGCTATTTTTTTGCATGTAGTAAAAATACACTTTGGGTGGTCTGGTTCCACGTCCCACCACTCAAATGGTCTGGAATGAATATATTATGTTTATAATTGACTATAAATTATAATTTTTATAATTTCATTGTGGGTCAAAAATATTTTTTAACACATATGTATTTTTTACCGCACTCACACCATGCGCAGTACCTGGTCCACCTGCTTAGACCAGCCAGACTGGCCATTCCTTGTACAACTATCATAGACGGTACTATTACGTACGCATTATTTCTAGTTGGGTCAAATCCGTACTCAAAAATGTGTCACCAGCTCTTGGACTAATATATATTATTAAAATATATATATATATAATTATATAAAATTACTTTTGAAATTTAAAGTATTTATGCCTACATATTTTTTTTGTCCGCTTCACGTGAAATGCCCCATATCGTATGATATAGATATATTATTTTATTATTAACAATGACTTGTGCTTACTGATTATTATTTATTGTTGTAAAGTGTTAGAAACAATTAAGTTACAGTGCAACTTATTAAATTTTAATGATTATTCCTATCTTAATCATATTATAAATACGAAAGTTTAGATGTTTGAATTTTTGTTGCTCAATCACGTCAGAAAGGCTGGTCAGATTTTTTTATTTATTTATTATTTTCAACGGCTAAATGCCTAATACATTAATATAATACAATAATTATTGAATGTAACAAAATTAACAATAATAGACAAAGTAATATTATTAAATTAATATAATAATGATAGAGTATATGTTAAATAAGAATATCGAAATATAAGATAATAGTAATATGATAAAATATAATAATAGAATAGTTACTTGTAGACTAGGGTCAACATTTTGAAGAAGACTGCGACTCTATTAATGTTCAATGAGAAATCCAAGGGATTTTCTAGTTGTTTAGATAAATCGTTACAACATCTACTTAATCTGAATATTGGATTAGCTTCAGAGTGCCGGGTGGATGGTACTTCTGGATAAAAAGGTAGTCTATTTCTAAGTACATAATTTGAGTTATGAATTGGAAACAAGTTTTGAAGATCAGGACAATTCACCTTGTTGGACTTAATCATGTACACAAATATAACATCGGAGGCAATCATGGAAGATGTAACAGAAGCAAGACAGAAAGATTCAGCAGTTGAAGTGTAATCATGGTCATATCTCGACAAAGGATTGCCCGAAATGTATCCTACCATTGATGTCTTAACACTTTATGCTGAATTCTCTCCAGTCTGTCCATGTTATTCTTTCCGATTGGCCTGCAGACTGATTTGAATGTAATTTGACAGAGACATAGATTATATTCTAACATAGCATATATAGGTTATAAATTACATGTTAGAGTGTGTTTTTGTCTCATTCATGGTGTCTACTACCGGTACGTTTACCTTAAATGAGCTATAATAGGATTATTAAAAATGACTTTTTTTATTTTTATTCAATGCTAATGCACATCGAATGCCCATTATAATTATTTCATTGTTTCATTGTCATTGTTGCCTTATGTTTCGCGACCCCAAAATTTAGTTACAGAAACCAATTTGGGGTGGCGACCCATAGTTTAAAAAGCAATCAGTCTAAAGGATAATAAATTGAAATTGTGTGTATTTTGTTGTCTTAAATCTTTTCTGTTTAGGATCAAAGCTCGAGCCGTGGAATTTCCTGACATCCGGATGTCCTGCCGTCGCACAATTCAAGAAGTAGTGGCAGGAATACACGTGTCCACACTTGGATATAAAAATTATTTATATAACCTATTTTAAGATAAAAAAATCAAATATAAAAAAAAATCAAGTGAAACATTATGTTACCTATAATATATTATTTATTTATTTATTTCACTTATTTATGATAAATGTGTCTCTTTTGCAAAAAAATAAATAAACTAGTTTTAAATCCAATTGATTATGTTAGGTTTTAAGGGCAGCTGATTATAAACATGGCAAGTGATAAGTTAGAAAATGATAACAAGGATTATTATTTCAGCCAAAGTGCAAAGTGCATTTGGTGTCTGATAGCCGTGACTAAATTCCTGTGCGCTCTCTAGATCCCAAATCTTATATTGCTGATAATTATTTCTCAAGAATAATTTAAACCGAGAAAACGCTCTTTTTTAAGTTCGACATATCCCCTGAGATTTTATTCAATGTACATCTTTTGGTTTTAAAAACTTACCCATTGAGTTGAATGATATTATGGTATTTTTTTTTTTTTTTTAATATTATATAAATAGTGAAAATACTTCACTAGCGCTCATACGAAAACTGGGAAAAACTATAGATTTTCTAGATTTGTATCCCGTATATGAAAACAAAGACATTCTATGTCAAATATTAAACCAAGACACATATACTAGGGTAGTTTAGAATGGATTGATTCAGCGTAGAAAAGAGAGGTTCTTCTATACGCTCAAAAGTTCAAATAATTGCTACTATATGGCGCTGAGGCGTATAGCTTATTTGGTTGTTTATTTCATAGAGTAATATAGAGTGGAAGGCTCCATAAGGAGCCAATGTATTTTAGCGTATACGAGTTACAGAGCTCTCTGGCGGTTCAGAATGGGCAATAAAATTGCGGGAACCGCTCTCTTTAGCTCTATAATTAAATTATTAAAGAAGTAATATATAAAAATAAAAGAAATAAATTACCAGTTAATTTTATATAATGTACTTACATTTCAGGATTTTTAGGTCGTTTAAAAAAGTATGTTCTTTATCTTATTTTGTGTCGCAAAAGCAACCTTTCACAAAACATTGACGTCGAGAACTAGGCATATTTAATAATATTTTAATCTATAAATTTGTACTTTGGAAAATTTTCTAAATAAACGTTTAGCACAAAGCCTGTATGAATCTTTTATCTATGACAAAGGCTTTGAATGTCCTATGACTATGATCTTTGAATGGCTCTTAAGGACCAAGAATAATGTTCTCCGAGCCGCTAGAGAGCGCTTTTCGATATTCGTTAGCCTTCCACTCTATATTACTCTATGGTTTATTTATTTTTAATGTTTTAAAAAATATCCGCCAGATGAAGCTCATAAATAAACAAACAAACAAATAAATAAATAAAATACCCACTAAACATAGCGTAATCGAAAATAAGTACGACTTTTAAACGTCCGAAAAACATACTTGACAGTTTTTTTAAAGCCAAACAAAATTGAGATGTACATGTTCAAAAGTGGTCCAATTAAATCAATTAAAACAAAAAAAGCATAATGCTTAAAAAGTTCATTTTTTACGTCTATATCAGCAAAAAATAGTACTGTATTGGACGCTAAAAAACATTTAATAATTTGTTTTAATATCGGGCATTTATTCAGAGAAAATATTTCATATTTTTCCCCCATTAAAATATAAGAAGGCCAAGAGCATAAATCAGACAAAACAGACTTTATTCGATTAAAAGATCACTTATATAAAGGTGTACAAACTGAATACATGTAATAAATTAGACAAAAAGAAATATTTACATCAATACAGAGAAAAAAACATTATTAATAGTAATCAATGTGGAAAAACATTGTTTTTTTAATGTAATATAACAATATATTAATATGTGTATAAATTTAAAAATTTATTAATTTATTAATAATTACTTAGGTACAGTCAACTGAATTATGCTTGCTTGCCTGCGTTAAAAGTAACCATGCGATTAAGTATTGGGGTTGACTGTACATATCAGAAGATACATATAAAAATCCTTATCAAATGCAAAATCTATGTGCCCTGAAACATATATAGCCTTAGATTGTACCAAAAATACGAGTACTAAAAATATAAGCACCAAATTTACTACATCATAGCTTAAAAGAAAATTTAAAATTTGCATAACGTTTTGTTCTAGTACAAAAGAAAATATTTCCCTAAATGTAAATATTATAATATGTACATACGTATTGGAATATAGAACTATTGAAAATTAGTTATTTATTAATATACTTGAGTTTACGCCTAATGTACCGTGAATTCGATATTTTGGTCTGCGTTCTAATGTAAACCAAGCTATATGCGCATCAGATCTCAAATATATATGCCAGATAATATGAATCTTACAAAGTATAATCAAATGAGAATGAGTGAGAGAGATAGAATATATTAGATAGGTCATTCTGTTAAAAAAGCTAGTCCTTTTTGCCTCCATTTTCGTCATTTTGACGTCATCTATCGAATATAAACAAGAGTGCGTTCTGATATTAGCCCCCAGTCTCTCTCGTTGGTCATCTAATGTCCCCAGGTGACGTCACTACTTGATCGTACACTGCTTAAACCTTAAGGACGTTCCCTAATAAAACTGAGAATCATTAACTGAAGATATAACAAATATTTTCCTGTTAAAGCGGTATTCGTTTTGTATGAAAAATGTTAAAAGTTAGGTACTTTTGATGGTTTTCATTTTTTTCTCTCATGGCATGGCAAGTGAGAGATAGCGACTTGGCAACGTCGCACTAAAATCACTAAATTTTTCCATATCTAAAAAACTTCTGCAGCTGGAGCATTTGAAATTTTTAGCTAATTCTCTCAACCTAACTATACTGTCTCATCTGGAATTTTGCATTGAGCTGTTTCATGAAGTGTTTTTTTTTTTTTTTTTTTTTAATTATTATTCTTTGTCTTTTAACGTAGGTAAGAATGCAATGTTGCCAGATCCAAGACACGACGCAGTGAAAATATTTTTGACTTTCTGCGCATGCGAGAGTAGGGGAAAGAGCGAACTGGATCTGAGCTATATTAGGGAAAGTCCTTAAGCGATCAGAGGGCAACAATTCAATGAAATAAATAAAAATTCAAAAATAAGTTTAAACTCATTTTAAAATCGAAATAAATGACTTTAAACAAAATAATTGATCAGAGAAATTATCTCGAATAATAATAATTATTATAATTATTAATTAATATCAATAAAATCAACTTTATTCATGTTTAGGTTAAATACAAATGGAAATGTAAACAATCAAAAAATGAAATCTCTGAGTGTATTTAAAGACGTTTTGAAAAAAAATGTTAATACTTTTAGCGCGCTTTCCAATTCGGACCTGCAATTAGTGACGTGAGCATAATTCGGACAGCGTTCTAGAATAAGCTATTTACCAAAGAAAAAGCTGCTAGTCCCATCTACAGTTATAACGTTTTTGACGTCACCTGGTGTTAACAATCGCTCAGCCAATAGAAACGATGAACCCAAGTAAACTCGTTTATTTATCAACGGTTAGTGGATTGTGTTCCAAAATAAAAATTTCCACAAATCCCTCAATTAATATTATTAAATGAGCCAAAAATTCAATGTAATGGATTATATAAAAAGTCCCCGCGGTTGTTTGTCACTAGAGTGTGTTGATACCTACATATCGGGCAACACTCACCCGATTGTCTCAAACAAACAAGCTGAAAAGGTGACATTTGAGGTTAGATTTTTTGTGAAGATAGTTTTCTAATTTGTTGCTCGTGTAAAAAGTTATATTGATTTGAAAATGAGTAAAATATCTGAAGAAATACGCTATGTGATGCTTTTTTACTATAAAAAAGGTTGAAACGCTGCAAAAACATGCCGAAAAATTTGTAAAGTGTACGGTGAGAATGCTGTGAGTGAACAAAGGACCCAGGAGTGGTTTGCTCGATTCCGTTCCAGAAATTTCGATGTCAAAGATGCGCTTCGCTCTGGTCGGCCCCCACTCAAAGAAGTCGATGAAATTTTGCAACTGGTGGAGCAAGACCGGCACGCAAGCTGTCAGGAAATAGCGGAGGCACTAAACATCAGCCACATGACAGTTTGGAATCATTTGAAAAGAGCAGGCTGACAGCCTATCCATGTTGGGCGTCTCAGTCACATCTGACCTGTCTTGGAATGAACACATCTCCTCTGTGGCGAAATCTGCAACAAGGAAGATTGGCTTCTTATTCAGGTCCAAGCGATTTTACAAACCCCCACAACTTCTCACCATCTACAAGGCCCAAATCCGCCCCTGTCTCGAATACGGCTCTCATCTGTGGAGAGGAGACTCAAAATATTCTCTTGCTACCCTGGATGCAATTCAGAAACGAGCCGTCAGGCTAATTGACGATTCTACCCTCACCGACTCCCTCGACTCGCTGGCTCATCGAAGAGATGTCTCTGCCCTTTCCCTTTTCTATAGATACTATTACGGCAGGTGCTCTGATGAGATAAAATCAATAATTCCCCCCAAAACATGCTTTGCACGTAGCACGCGTTTTGCCGACTCCCAACACTCTTTCGCGGTCAAACTGGAGAAGTGCCGGACCACTTCATTCGCGAATACATATATCCCCATGACTTCAAGGAACTGGAACTCTCTCCCAGCCTCCATCTTTCCCAGCACCTATAATCTTCAAACCTTCAAAACCGGGGTGCATAGACACCTACGTCTACACCCTCTCACTTAATCAACTTTCCCTTCTCTTCGGTAATGCAAGGGTCTTTCGAGATCCATAGGAGCTGCATCTTTACTGGCGCACCCCTTCTTGCGTTCGATTGCATTAAAAAAAAAAAAAAAAAAGGCTACAAAAAAAAGCTCGATGTTTGGGTGCCACATGAATTAACGCTAATTAATTAATTTTCCATCATGACAATGGGCGGCCACACACATCTTTGATGACTCGGAACAAATTGACAGAACTTGGTTGGGAAGTTTTGATGAATCCACCGTATAGCCCGGACCTTGCACCGTCTGACTACCATTTGTTTCGGTCTCTGCAAAACTCTCTTGATGGTAAAAAATTAGCCGGCCAAAGTGCCGCTGAAAATCACTTGGCCAAGTTTTTCGACGATAAACCACAGAAGTTCTACACCGATGGAATTATGAAGCTACTCAAAAAATGGCAAAAGGCCATAGATAATAATAGTCAATATGTATTTGATTAAAATTGATTTTCAATTAAGAAATTGTTTGTTTAAAAATTTACCAAAAAACCGCGGAGACTTTTTATATGATCTATTATTTAGTATTTATTAATAAGCTTAGTCGAGTTTCCAGCTTAGCTGTGCTCGCTTATTATGTCTAGCAGTATTATCGTGAAGTATTTTGTTTTCATAATTCGGTTATTTGAGGGATATACTTGGGTGTAAATTTAGAAGGTGAATATTCCCCACTTTGCTTTCTAAATATACAGAGAAACTGGCAGATTTTAAAAGAAATATACCAAAGAGACAAAAACTCACCAAGTTGTATAACATAACCTAATAAAGCTTGAGTACAGCTCTCAGGAGCTGATGCTTAAATAACGGCTATAATAAATAATCGATTTCTTTCATCTAAGTGTAAACGACCTGCATATATTTCAAAAAACAAAGTTAGCTATATTTGCATTATTGAAGATACTGCTTATTTTTGTAGAGTATCGAGCCTATTATAGTTTAAGCCCTCAAAATACGCGACTGACTATCAGACACACAAGAAAGAAAATACAACTCAAAAAACATCAAATTAAATATATATTACCTTCACACTTTAAATATTCATATAGAGGAAAAAGTGAAAACTTTTTCAAGTATCGGTACGCTATCTGCGATTGACAATTTTATTTTCAGAAAAGATCTAAGCTAGAATGTTAAAACATGGCATATACGTGTAATTTACTTGGGTCTACTGGAATTCAACTCAATTATTAGTAGTGCCTGGAGGATCGAGGTTCGGTCGGTAATTTTTTGGTTTAAATTATTGTTTATTTAATCAACCACTTGTTTTGTTTTGATTCAAAAACACGATTAATTTTTATAAAACCACCTGTTTGTTAATAATTAGTTTAATTAAAAAACCTATCAAAATATATTATTCTCCAAAAATGAGGCATCGTTATTAAATATAATATATTTATATTTTGATTTATTCTAATAAATAAACAGAGTTAGATCTTTATAAAAGCAATCTTAAAACATTTATTAATAATACAAACGTTTCGGGAGAAAAAATATATTTATAGAATTTGTCGCAATGATAAGTCGATTAAAAAATTTTTAAGAAAAAATAAAACCGACTTCAAAAAAATTAAATGCAACAAATAAAATACACTAAAAGGTATAAAATAATTATTATCTTATTTAGTTACAACTAAACGACGAAATATTAACATGAAATTACTTTTTGAAGTCGGTGCCAAACAAACTATACCTATAAGCGAGCGTACCCACCAAACGTACTAAGTAAGATCGATCGAGTGCGATTCATAAAAGTTATATGTTTGGCACCGACTTAATAAAGTAATTTAATGTTAATATTTCGTCGTTTAGTTGTGACTAAATAAGATAATAATTATTTTATACCTTTTAGTGTATTTTATTTGTTGCATTTAATTTTTTTGAAGTCGGTTTTATTTTTTTCTTAAAAATTTTTATTTTTCTCTTTTTAGTGATGTTATTAATAGTGATTCTATCATCAGAACTTGACCAAATTAATACTGTACCATCCCTAAGATACCCACTTTCCAATAAAAAAAGAATCATCGAAATCGGTACATAAACAAAGAAGTTAGTCCTGAACAAACCTAACAAAAAAGGTCTAATACCTACGAAAAAAAAATGGAACCAATCGGAACGTAGACTGGACCCAATGCAAAAAATTTTTTCAAAATCGGTTCACAATTGAGATATGAGATAACATAGGCAAAAAAAAAAAAAAAAAAAATCAGTCGAATAGAGAACCTCCTCCTTTTTTTGAAGTCGGTTAAAAATAACCTGGAGAACCAGCCCACAATATCGTAGACAAAGGGTGAACCGCGATTGGAACAAGACCAGATACGGCCAAAACTAGGCAGATGTTGGAAACGGCCGAGATGAAGAATCTCAGAAGAATCCTTGATTGAGTTACAAGAAGCCAAATATAGGCTTTTTCGTCACTCACTCACTCATCAAAATTCTAGAGTACTTCCGCTGATCCTAGAATGGTGAAATTTGGCATGCTGGTAGAGTTTGGGGTATAATTAATGGAAAAAATCCAAAAATCGAAACTTACCTTTCTTCAGGACATAAAATGAAGGGGTGAAATTTATTGGCTATATTAACATACAGTGAAAATACAATGACTCTAGAATGATGAAATTTGACATACTGGTAGAGCTTGGCTTTTTTATTCTTGTCAAAAATGCAATTTTTTTTCAATAGTATCATTAATCTATATATATAAAATAGAAAAGTATGTGGATATATATGTATGTGGAAACGATCTGATTGGCCAGTGCATAGCCAATGCCAAAGCGTTAAATTATTAGAACGATTCTGATTGGTCAGATAGTGATCGTGCTTAGAGCAATGTGTTAAATAAATCTTTCCTTATTCTTCCTTATTTTTGAATCAATTTCATTCAGCACATTCTTTCGATACTTACAGTAAGATTTTAAATTTCAATTATTAAATTGGTATGAACGAGACGCTCCCCGCCAGGGCTAGGTGACGCCGGGCCGAAGGCCCGGTCGTCAGCTAGTATATTATAGTTTCGATAGAAAAGTATGTATATATGTTTGTATAGTCCAAACAATCTGATTGGCCAGTGCATAGCCAATGGCAAAGCTTTAAATTATTACAACGATTCTGATTGGTCAGATAACTATCGTGCTTAGTCAATGCGTTAAATAAATATTAAAAAAAAAAACTTTTGTCCGTCTCGAGACGCTGCCCGTGACGATGCCCACCAAATTGCATTTTTGACAAGAATAAACGTTTTGCATAAAGAAAGAAGTGAAGACATCAGGGAAAAATGTGGAATTCAAAAGATCGATGCCTAGATCAAATGTACTAGGTGTACCGGATAGGAGACGGCGTGTTATCGTGTTGTAAAATCACTTTACCGTGTCTTCGGGCCCATTCTGGACGTTTTTCGATCAATGCGTGGTTCAAATTGATCATTTGTTGTCGGTGTATTGTTTTTTCAATTGTTTTTGAGTTTGGGTTGGGTCTTCATCCAATAACTCCTGTAGTTTCGCATCTTCAAACTTTTTTGGTCTTCCAGAACGTTCTTTATCTTGCACATCGAAATCACCACTTTTGAATTTTCGAAACCACACCTCACATGTTTTTAAGGTTAAAGCATGCTCACCGTAAGTTTCTACCAGCAAACGATGACTTTCAGTGGCTTTTTTCTTTTGATTAAATAAGAAAAGTAATGCGTGCCGCAAATGCACGTTTTCAGGCATGAAACTTGACATTTTCAAAGAGGTATAAATTTATGAAGGTGTTACTTTCGCAAAATATAACATGTATAGCTTTGAAGCTTGATGTCAGTAGAATAAAATGCATATGTGTCAAATCATAACCTTGCATACTTAAGCCTAGCGACATCTGTTAGAAAAACCGGTAATGACTTTCCGGTACACCTGGTAGAAGAGAAACTTGGTACACACACGTGGAAAGAATGAACGAAGACTGGATTCTCAAGAAAATTTTAACGAATAAACCAGCAGGCAAGAGAAGCAGAGGTCGACCTAAAAAACGCTGGCACGACGAGTTAGAATTAAACAGACCATAGGGCTATTAAGAAAAAGAAGAAGAAGAAGAAATAATTAAGTTTCGTGGTCGTCGTCGTCGGGATTTCTTCGTTGCCGAAGATCCTTCCCTCAGTCAGTTCATTCCCGTCGCCGCCTTGGTTGGTGGCTCCAGAGACCGATGCGAGAACGGATGGTTCGTTGGCATTGAGAACAGATAAATGTCTCAATGCCGCCTGTTCTTAAGTTGGTGTTGTGATTGGGAAAGATGCCGGAATTATTGTGGCAGATGTTACGCCAAGAGCCTCTGTTTTGACATAGAGACTCCCAGGTGTCCTCTATTCAGGCCTTCTTCACTATAGAGTGAATGACATCTTTGTATCTCTTCAGTTGACCACCAGGATAGCGCTGACCATCTGAAAGCTCACCAAAGAGGATTTGTTTTGGGAGCCGAACATCAGACATCCGACACACATGCCCTAGCCAGCGCGCCAAGATGTTCTCTATAGAATCGCAGTTGCCTCTTTCCCGGATTTCCTTGTTGGAGATGAAATCATGCCATTTAATTCCCATGATACTGCGCAGCAGTCTCATTTGGAATTTTTCCAGGGCCTTAACGTGCTTTTTATATATTATCCAGCACTCCCTACCGTATAGTAGGATGGATAAGACAACTGCTTGAAAAACTAGGAAATTAAACTTATAACAGTGTTGGCTTGATAATGGCCGGAATTGGCAAAAAATAAATTGAATTTTATTTTTATTTTATTTAATTCTGTGTGAAAATAAAAATCAATATTTTTAATCTGAATTCAAAATTAATATATCACCTTTGACTAAAGCAAAATACTCTCGATCCACCAGGTTATTTTTATTTTATATACCAAAGATGCAATTTTCTAAAAATCAATTTTAACTCAATTATTTTAACACTCTCTGGGGGAGAACCCGCCCCCCTCCCTTTCACCCACTTGTGCTGGAAATAGAGTAGATGGAGGGAATTAACTTGAAACTGTATCAGATGATATTTCTGAGAATCCCACTTAAAAGAGGAGGATGGAATTAAATTAATCGAATTGAATTAAAGGGTCATTACGTGGCCATTACGCCGGATTCTTTTTCATTTATCTCTGTCAAGAACACTTGTTGAGGAGTTTTGTCTGTTTAATCGTTTAATTATTTATTTATCTGATTTCTTCTTCCTTCTCTTTTTGCTTAGATATATTCGGGGGTTGTTTTTTTATATAAGATAATCTGATTTCGTTTTTATACTTGCCTAAAAATTTATAAATGAAAGTACTATAATCATATTGGTTTCTTACACAAAGAGGTTGTCCTCTGCTTTAAACTTAAATCAATTGAATCGATCGAATCAAAATTGAATGCGAGGATTGTTGTTGTTTATCGGTACAAAGTTTATCCAATTTAGTTTTAGTTTTATTTATTTGTATATATAAGGGCCGATTTTTCAATTCTATGCTAAGTCACTAGATAACTAACTCGAGTGAAAAAGTAACTGGCTGTTTATTAAGGGAATAAATACTTTCAATTTTTCAATCATCATTTAACCAACGAATAGCTATCTATCTATCTGTAGTTGCTCGAAATGTCAATAAAAAATTTTAATTCCTGAATAATTAATTGTTTTTGTATTTTTAATACCTAGTAATAGTTTATAACAAATATTATATACAGGGTGATTCACGGTCGATGGCACGTTAGACGATTATGGAAAACGAAAAACAGGATTTTTCTGAAAATTTATCACCTTACATTTTCTTACCTGTTCTATTGATCTAAAATATTTTCAGCATGCGACGTTTCGGCTTCCATTGAAAAGTCGTAGCAACTTTATTTTTCTTAATGGAACACCCCGTATATTAACACGTTTTTAGAACCGCCCTTTTATTAAAATACTTTTATGTTAATATTGTCCTATACCTATCTCTATCGGTTTTCAAGATAAAAAATAATGTCTGTTAAATATGATCCAAAACATGGCCCTGATTAAACTTAAATAAATTAGTGCTCTCAATTCATGAAAAGTTTATATTTTGGTGGTAGTTTAGACAGACCCGAAATATTTATTTTACGCTGAAAAATCGACTCCATATTATACCGGGCGTGCTAAGATTACTATTATTTCAGTTATTCATAAAAGGGGTCAAAAGTTCGTTTTTTCAAATAAGACCCCCTGTATATTACTCAATAAATTGAAAGAGGAAGAAAAATGCTTTAAGACGATATATCATGTCTCTATACCCAAAACATCAAGTTTTCTTAATAAAGCCGCTTTTTCGTGAAAAATTAAATTTTAATGAATTTAATTTTAACTAACCATAAAAATATCAAGCTTATGACAATTTGTTGACTATTTATAAGTAACTTTTAAACAGTTTATTGACGATGTTCAAAAAAATCTCCCAAAATGATCGCAAATATTGATTATTCAAACAAAGTTCTTATGAAATTATTTATTTTGTACTATAAGAACATCGTTTCAAACGCCTAACGTGCCATCGACCGTGAATCACCCTGTATTTATTTATTTTTTTATTGAGCTATACCTTTTCCAAATACATTACACAAGACCAGCGGTTGCCAAAGTGGTGGTCCGCGAGAAAATTTCGCTGGTCCGCAGAAAAATGTGGAAAATACTTACTCATCATGTTAAGTTATGTTTTAAGATGCATTAAAACATGATTCAATTCATAACAATACGTGACAAGTTATAAAAACTTCTGTCGTATACTGTACACACTGACCCTTTGCTTAGTGAACAGGCGATGAAAATTCTGATTCAATTCTCCACAACTTATTAATGTGAAAAGGCCTTTTCATCTGTCACAGTCATCAAAACACGGTACCGATCTCGGCTTGAAATAAATGCAGTTCTCCGTCTTGCAGTAACAACATTGGATCCAAATATCCATAATCTTATTTCAAGTAAGCAGGAACATCCATCACACTAGGAATGTATAACGCTAAAAGTTTGATATATTTAAACCATCTTTTAATTGTTTTGTTTGTACAATTTTTGTTTATTTTGTTTATTTTATTATGGTTTATTAATAAAGCTTTCATAACTTGGTTACTATCAATAGTTTCATTTTATTAACTAGGTACATTTTATGTGTTCTTTGATCACAATTTTTTTTTTATAAATATATTTAACACTTAAAAAATCCTATTAGTGGTCCGCGGGATTTAAATTATGAATTAACTGGTCCGTGAGATCAAAAAGTTTGGCGACCGCTGCACAAGACCATTTTTTTTTTAATTATGCTCGGATTAGTGGAGTGAAAATTGTAAGTGTTTTTACGTGGACGTGTGTTACTTATAATACGGAAAATGAACTTACCTTTCTGTATTGTGTTTAATTTTATCCTGAATTTATGAAAGTAATAGCTCTACAGTTTGCTTTTTAAGGCGTAATCTTTTCCAAAATTGCCTTTCATTCCATATAATAAAATGGTCAGGTCTCTCTTTTACAACTCTGTCTTTTCTCTCGGGCTCAGGGTTTATATAGTTAAGTATCTGCCTTTTCTCTTCAAACGCTGCATCTTCGATTTGCTCAAAAATATCCATTACAATGTGCGTGCGTAAGATATCTATATACAGTATATAAAATGAAAAAGTATGTATGTTTGTATCCAAATGATCTGATTGGCGAGTGCATAGCCAATGGCAAAGCGTTAAAATATTAGGACGATTCTGATTGGTCAGATAGAGATCTTGCTTAGAGAATGTGTTAAATAAATATTTCCTTATTGTTCCTTATTGTTGAATCAATTTCATTCAGCACATTCTTTCAATACTTACAGTATCATTTTAAATTTCAATTATTAAATTGGTATGAACAAGACGCTCCCCGCCAGGGCTAAGTGACGCCGGCCTGAAGCCCCGGACGTCAGCTAGTATAATATAATAACAAACAAAATGAAAAATAATTCAGTATGCACAAACTACTTAACTGTCAAATGACACACTACATAACCTCAAAATGTCATAGAAAACGGATAGATAAATCTTAACCAACCCCGCAGATAACTGTATTCTTCAGTTAGCGCCTTTATTCGACAGATAATATTTATTTGACCATTGGAAAATTGAAAATTTTCTTATCCATCGAATAAACTTTATTCGAAAGTTAACTAACTGAGGATTGAAAAATCGACCCTAAGTATGGTATTAAAATTAATTTTTCATTAAAAAATGCTCGCGCCTTTTTGATTGGAAACCGTTGGATTAAGCTAAGGATTGGGGACAGAGAACAAGCCATTAGCCCCTTTGGTTAAATAAACGCGCGACCTTGATGTCATTTTTTTTTTTTTTTTTGGCTTTTCGGCCATGGTAGCCATAAGCCATTTACGATACTATTTATTTTTATTTTTAAATTTGTCTCTATCTCGGGGGTCAGATTTTAGCCGGATGCCTCGAGCCGGATTCGAACTCGGGTCCTCTTGGTTAGCTGGCTGACATGCTACCGCCTAGCCTACCCGACCCCCCCTTGATGTCATTTTGGTTGCATATCTTTCAGGGACTCCCATTACTTGCTCTGCGCTGTTACGTCATCAATCTATCATTAAAGGTTTTGCAGTAGACTTTTTGTGTGTCTGGGTCTATCTAGTTATCAGTCCTGCTAGGTCACTTAATTTTGTAATTGTTCAAATACATTGAAATAATTTATTGATTACTTGATAAATAAATGAATAGACAATGTCTTGATTCTAGAAGATGGAATTATCTCAAATATAAATATTTACTAGTATTCAACTAACCTGGGGAATAATTTTGAATTTTCTTAACCCCTAAATTGTAAATACCGAAAAAAGATTAATTTACTTTTAGAGAAAAATATTTTTTTTCGTAAATAATTATATTTTTTTATAAAGAGAAATCAATGAGGTTGTTCTCTGCTTGATTAAAATAGACATATATCAAATATTTTTTTTATTTATTTATTTATTGTCTCCGGGAACAAAGGCCATTTAGGCATCAGTTAAGTGTTAGTAGGGTTATTGAGGGAGCCGAGTTTTAGCCGGTAGAAATTTTATATACTAGCCAGGATCGAAACCCGCCCTCCCGCTTGAACATCGTCATAAACGCCAATATCAAATATTTATATGTATACAATTTATTTGTTTAAGACTATAGTTTCTAACGAATGTATTCCTTTGTTCAATGACCTGCTTAGGTATTTTTAACCGACTTTAAAAAAGGTGGAGGTTATCAATTCAACGGAATGTTTTCTTTTTTTTTGTGTTTGTTCATTGATTTCCCTCCAACAATGTGGACCGATTTCGATAATTTTTTTTTATTCGAAAGGGGGTACCATCCGATTGGTCCCATATTAATTTGGTCAAGTTCTGAATATAATCAATGACAAATTAACGAAAATCTTTTATAAATAAACAAAGGGGGTACCTACGACCCCTGAAACCCGTAGTGGGTTTTAAAATAATAATTTTAATTTACTAATATTAATAAATTTTAATTGTCAGGAACTATTAGTGGCTTTTAAAAATAAAAAAATTACGTCGGCGTCGCCACACAAGCCGATTATAATGAGTATAGATATATTTATATTTGATATGGGTACTATAAATATATGTATATGTTCTTTTAATCAAGCAGAGGACAGCCCCATTGATTTCTCTTTATGAATCAACAACTCATCTACTCTCGGCAAACCAAATCTTTTCTATTATGTTTTTTTTATTTTAATTCAAGGTAACTTCATCATCAAGACAATCTGTTACATTATTTATTTATTTATTTTTTATATTACTATATTTTTAGTTATTTTATAAATAGTTACATAAAGCAACAACATATTTTTCAAATCTTCCATCCGATATACTTCAAATGATGCTTGAAATATTAAAAACAGTAAAAAATATATGCCCTATGTGAATAAAAAATTAAATGTATATCCAAATAAGATAATTTTGAGAGAATAATAAAAAAAATCACGAAAAAAGTATAATAAATAAATACAAAATGTATATAAGAAATAGTTCATATAGAATAAATATCGCAATTGACGCTCCTGTGGAGTGCAAAGAATGTCTGAATAATTTTATGTACATAGAATACATTCAATATTTTAAATTATTTTTACAAATATACATACCTATGTAAATATTTATACAAAAAAAATATAGGGTGTCCGAGAATGAAAGAATGATGGGGTTTTTGATTGATGATTGTGAATGATTAGGGACAAATAACGGGATTATACCAGTAACAAATTTAAGAATCAATATCATAGAATGTCGATATTATATTAGGTTGGAAAGAAAGTAAGTTCTTTTTTTTATGATATTGATGTGAGAAGGTGGATCCCCTAAAGGCCTGTGTGGGATGGCCCCTCCATCGTGAATTTTTTTTTTTTTTTAATGATATTGATGTGAGAAGGTGGATCCCCTAAAGACCTGTATGGGCTGGCCCCTCCATCGTGAAAAGAACAGAGTAGAAGGAAAAGAAGCCGGGATCACCAGCCAATCTCAGAAACTTAGATACAATTCAATATCCAATTTACTAAGGTTTTAGGGGCTTCGAGCAGTGGTAAATTCTCCTCACGATAAATTCGGTTAAATTTATCTCCCACTTAATTTTTATTACCAGACCCTATACTTACAGAAAAAATGTCTGGGTATAGCCGGGAATCGAACCCGAGACTTCCGGGCTACCAGCCAGACATGCTGACCATTACAACAAGGAGGCCGACATTTGCGGTATTTAACTATTAACTTCAAATGCACACATCTCAGCTCAAACAAAACTTTATTACAATTTTGGTGTTTTTTGAGGCTCTTGAAAACCTTGGAAAGTCTTCGTTAGGAGGAAGAAATAAAATTTCCTTATATTCCAACCATTTATTTTCACGAAAAACTTTTGAGACGTTTCAGCGGATATTCTCATGCGATCATCAGTCTACAAGGAAAACATATTCTTAATTACAGTCAATTCACATTCACATGTCATTCTCTGAATAAAAAAAGGAGAAGAGAAAACTCACCCAAGCTTTTCATAACATAGTACATTTATCTGTGTAGAATGTCATTCCCTTTTTACAGTTAACGACATTATAATCAACAAAGCTTGTAATAAAAATAACAACAAATTAAAACGTATTCATTTAAATAAATCAAATAAAAATCTTTCATATTCGCTATTTACCTGGTGAGTTTTTTCGTGTTAAATTATTATAAATATGGTATGTCAATACAATTGAATATATCATATAGGTATACAATTAAATTTTTTAAATTTAAAAAATTAAAAAAAATTTTAAAAATTAAAAAAAAATTAAAAAATTTTAAATTTATAACATTTAATTGTATATATGATATATTCAATTGTATTGACATACCATATTTATAATAATTTAACACGAAGGGACTCACCAGGTAAATGGCGAATATGGAAGATTTTTGTTTGATTTATTTAAATGAATATGTTTTGATTTGTTGTTATTTTTATTACAAGATTTGTTCATTGTAATGTCGTTGACTGTGGAAAGGGAATGACATTCTGCACAGATATATGTACCATGCATGTTGTGAAAAGCTTGGGTGAGTTTTCTCTTCTCCTTTTTCTTTTATCTTGAGAATGACATGTGAATGTGAATTGACTGTAATTGGGATTATGTTTT
The DNA here is from genome assembly GCA_024734495.1 of Forficula auricularia. Lineage (NCBI taxonomy): Eukaryota > Metazoa > Arthropoda > Insecta > Dermaptera > Forficulidae > Forficula > Forficula auricularia. The sequence continues at coordinate 2,098,286 of JALMQS010000099.1, read as the reverse complement.
CCTTGTAGACTGATGATGGCGTGAGAATGTCCGCCGAAACGTCTCAAAAGTTTTTCGTGAAATTAAATGATTGGAATATAAGGAAATTTTGTTTCTTTTTCCTAACGAAGACATTCCATCTGTTTCCAAGGTTTTCAAGAGCCTCAAAAAACACCAAAATTATAATTTAAAACTTTATTAATAGTGGGGTCGCTTAACATGAAAAAGTTTACACACCGAATAAAAGCACCAAATTTTTACCAGGTACTTAGGTAGGTACTTAGTTTGCAATTTTTGATAGGAACCAGCTCCTCCGTCGGCCATCTTGGATTTTATAGCAGCCATATTGAAATATACACTACGGTGCAAAAAATCGAGCCGCCAATAAAAACTTTATTAAATACCAAATTATTTTTAAAATGTTTACAACTAACCATATAATTTGTTTTATAAACTCTTAAACTTAACATATTCAATAAATATTGTTGATCATTTTTAAATTTTATAAAAAAATAATAAGTAAAATTAAATTAAAAGATACAATTACAAATTATCATACTTTCTCAATATCACTTTACATTTAAATAAAATTTTAATAAAAGATCCAATTCCATTTGAAATATCAAAAAAATGAATCGTTTTGAATTAAGCATCATTGATAGAAAAATTAAATATACAAAATGGATATTTCTCATGTTTAAGCAGTTCAAATTGTATGCCTAATTAATCAAGGTCTAAGTCGACAACAAATGGATATTACACTTCCAATAAGCAATAGTTTTAATAATATATGGTTACTTGTAAAAAATTTAAAAATGATTTAATATTTAATAAAGTTTTTATTGGTGGGTCGATTTTTTTGCACAGCAATATAGGTATTAGGGTGGTCACAAGAAATCAAATTTTTCCGGTGCAGGCCCCTTAATAATTGTCAATTGGCTAAAGAATGTTATTGGCAAAGTTTCAGCATAAAGGTAGCCCGTATGAGGTTGAAGTTTTAAAAAATGAAATTTTTTGCAAAAGAATTTCAGTGTTTCCTTTATAAAGTGAAAACCAATCATCCTAGAAACTTGATTTGTGTCTCATTCTCTAGGCAATTTTGTCGACTTGAAGTTTTAGTTGGACCACTTTTTTTTAATTTATTAGATTTGTAGATATTCAGCATTTTCCAGACAGGACATGACAGTGGGACCGCTTAAGATGAAACGGATAATGTCCTGCCTGGAAAATGCTGAATATCTACAAATCTAAGAAATTAACAAAAAAGTAGTCCAAGTAAAAGTTCAAGCCAACAAAGGTTTCTAAAGAATGAGACAAGAATTATGTTTCTAGGATGACTGGTTTTCATTTTATGAAGGAAAACTGAAATTTTTTGCAAAAAAATTGAAGTTTTTAAAAACTTCAACCACGTTGAGGCACGGGTTACCGTTATCCAATTACGGCGAAACTTTATCAATCTCATTTTTTGGCCAATTGGCAACTATTTTGCAAATTTAAAGGCGGTGCTTGAAACCCTAAGGCTTACAAATTCAATTTGTATTCCAAGCTTTGAAGGCCAAAAGTTAACTTAAAGCCTTGGTTAGACTCACATATCCAAGCACCCTAACAGCCCCGTTGCGTTTAACCCCACTAACCCTCAAGCAATGGAATGATTCTCCTTGGGGGTAAAAATCTTCTCTACTTTGGGGGTCTCGTTCACGTGAATCAAAATTAGAAATACTACTCCAAAGTAATAATACAATTTTACTTATGGAAAGTGGTGTAGGTTTTAGGTGAAACATGATGTTAATTAATAGAGTAAAGGGTGTGTAGTTTCACAGTGAATGAAATGAAACTCAAAGAGGTTTATACAAGCTCAATATATTTCGGATTATTAGTCCATCATCAGGAGTTTACGTAAACTCCTGATGATGGACTAATAATCCGAAATATATCGAGTTTGTATAAACCTCTTTGAGTTTTATTTCATTCACTGTGAAACTGCACACCCTTTACTCTATTAAGTAATAATACAAAGTAAAACCATAAAAACTACCAAGAAAAATCCCCCCCTTCAATTAAGCCTCTGTCAATCTCATTTTTTAGCTAATTGGGAACTATTAAGAGGTTTTGTTAACGAGAAACAACTTTTGTTATTCCGTTTGAATAAAATTCTGGAGTCCTGGAGGCAACAAACTTATTGAATGCCGTTTCAGCATCAAGTGGTAATCGGTGGGCGAGAGATCTGGCATGAGGTAGAGTTTCGAAGGGTCAGCCGGGCGTGGTCCTGGAGAAGTTTAGGACCATTTCCGTTGACCAGTGCTGGATACAAACGTTGAAGTTTTTCTCTCGCCCACCGATTATCACTTTTTCAACCACCTCGACAACTTCTTGCGTGAGAAATGCTTCAAATCCCAGAGAGATGCTCAAACGGCTTTCAACAAGTTTCTCGCCTCCAGGACTCCAGATTTAGGAAAAACTCGGAAATACATCAATAAATTTATAACTAACTTTTAAGGTGTTGGTTCAAGGTGAAACATTTTTTAATAATAAAAAATTAGGTAAAATTGCGAAATTTATTACTGTCCATTTTGATGTTTATTAATGTTAAAAGCCCCCCCTCCCCCCTCTTCCCTTGACGACAAAATGTGGCAAAAGAAATATTAAATTTATTGAGGATCGGGTGGAATTGGTAAGGAACCACCATTCTATTGGTAAATGGTAAGTACGGTGCTGCAGCAAAGTGGTAAAAAATTGAAACTAACGCAATTGGGTATCTGTCACAAATGTCATATGCATAATCAAAGAATATTATTTATAAATAGGTTTTGTTTTTGTTTATATGTCATTTAAATACTGGTCATTCAGCTGTCAGAAGACCCAATTGAGAGAGTTCAAGCTTTTACCACCAGTTGGCGTATCTGCAATTTCCAGCGAAAAAAAAAACATCAGCGAAAAGTCACGTTTCCTATACAAAAGGGCTCCCGCCTGCGACCCAAAATAAAAAATATCCCTCTTAAAAAATAAGCTGACGTGTTCTGATATGGCCCTTCATTTGACTTAACTATACAACCTGGCCCCTCACTTATATTTAATATTTAATAATATTTGGTTTGGTTCAAGAGCCTAGAATTTCATATTTTGACCATACCCCCCCCCCCCATTTTGGGCGGTTAGTTTTTGTATTTTTAGACTTCTGGGGTCCCACTGATTAAGTATACAAAATTTGGTTGAGTTTGCTCAAATGTCTAAATCTAATCAGCTCTTAATCTCAAAGGACCAAAACTACGTGTGAAATTTGGTTCACACTAGTTTTTGAGCTACCTCGTTCACAAAAATTTGGTAACGCACAGATTAACAGAATAACTAACAGACATTTTGACAAAACAATTATTATCTCGAAAAATATAATTTTTTCGATCTTCAATTAATGTAATTTTTTGTAGAGCGAAATGCCATGGTTTCGCTTAATTTTTTTAATCAAAATAGTTTCAGCCGTTTTTTAGATATTTTGAAAAAAAATAAGCAAAAAACCCACTTTTTTCATGCACGATTACAATACTTGACCATATCCTGTATGGTAAAGTAATAAGTATATTATGTTTAAAAAAACAAAAAAAAAACAGTTTCAATTCGCGTTTCACAACAGCGCTATCAGCACAATTCGGTTCACGCCCTAAGGGCCGGTTGTATGTCGCAAAGTAAATGATTTTTGCCACTGACCAGGAGTGGCTGGTGAATGGAGGGGCTGGGATGGCCAATCAGATGACAGGCATTGAAAGTTGGCCAATCAGATGACAGGAACTTTCAGTGCCTGTCATCTGATTGGCCATCCTAGCCCCTCCATTTACCAGCTACTCTTGGTTGGTGGTAAAAGCATTTACTTTGCGACATACAACCGGCCCTAAGTGAATTGAATACTCTGGGCGCCCGGAGAGCATGGGCTACAATTATCCGTTCTCACTCTAAAAAATTGAACACCCCATCATTCATTTTCTCAGACAGCTTGTATTTAAATAAACAACAAAAAAAATGTATTATTTTGACATTTATTTATTTATTTAATTATTTCAGGAAATTCACTTTTTAATATTGTGCATTGTGATTAAAATGAATATACAAGTATGTATGTTGAATGAGCATTTAAAACAAAACAAAAAAACAATTTAGATGGCATTCAACGGGAAACAAAAACGCTTTATATTATATATCTATATATGAATATAAATATAAATGTGTGTATATACTTATATATATTTATAATATTAATATGGTTTACATATCGCTGGCTTAGAGTGTAAAACTGCTAACTCCATTTTTTATCATATATTTCTCTTGCTACCCTTGATGCAATTCAGAAACGAGCCGTCAGGCTAATTGACGATTCTACCCTCACCGACTCCCTCGACTCGCTGGCTCATCGAAGAGATGTCTCTGCCCTTTCCCTTTTCTATAGATACTATCACGGCAGGTGCTCTGATGAGATAAAATCAATAATTTCCCCAAAGCATGCTTTGCACGCAGCACACGTTTTGCCGACTCCCAACACTCTTTCGCGGTCAAATTGGAAAAGTGCCGGACCACTTCATTCGCGAATACATATATCCCCATGACTTCAAGGAACTGGAACTCTCTCCCAGCCTCTATCTTTCCCAGCACCTATGATCTTCAAACCTTCAAAACCAGGGTGCATAGACACCTACGTCTACACCCTCTCACTTAATCAACTTTCCCTTCTCTTCGGTAATGCAAGGGTCTCTCGAGATCCATAGGGGCTACATCTTTACTGGTGCACCGCTTCTTGCATTCGATTGCATTAAAAAAAAAATATATATATATGAGATATTAATACCGTTCGAAAGAAAAAGAGATGCAGCATCGTCCAAGTAAAACTTATACTTAAAATTACGATCGTAATTGTAGAAAAAATGTGAAAAATAGTTTCTTTCCATAACAACAATATTAAATTTTGTTTGTTTTTTGTCTGTCCTGTAAAATTTCCTTGTTGTGAGTTAGCAGGTTTACACTCTAAGGCGACGATATATGTATATTACATGTAAAGAGGGAGAAAGAGAGTAAGGAAAAAGTGAAAAGAAAAGCATTATGAATATTTACCTATTTATACCGCTAGATAAAATAAATACAAATCTTTAAAAAAAACAATCTTCAAATGTCGACGAAAAAAGGAATCCATACATCCTTTCACAAAGACTAAATGAAAAAATTGCACTTTTTGAGACCCTCATGTGATTTTTGACAAAACCATCACGTGCTAAAATTCAACCTAAATGAATACTACAATTTGTGACTTTGATTGAGACCTTGGGTTCTGTAGTCTTTACCTGAGAACCCTTTGAAAGCGCGCTTATCGCGACACCGATTACAATACTTTACCCATGCTTCACATTGGATAAAGTAAAAAAAATATGTGTGAGCCTCATCCACATAAGCTCTCGGAGGAAGTGAAACTTCAATGTTATTGAAATAATTTAAATTTCCTAATTTTAATAAATTTTATTTGTCATTGAATATTAGTGGGTTTTAAAATAATAATTTAAATTTCCTAATTATAATAAATTATATTTCTCATGAAATAGTAGTGGGTTTAAACATAATAAATTTCCTAATTTTAATAAATTTTATTTGTCATGAATTATTATTGGGTTTTAAAAAATAATTTGGATTTCCTAATTATAATAAATTTTATTTCTCATGAAATATTAGTGGGTTTTAAAATGATAAATTTCCTAATTATAATAAATTTTATTTCTCATTAAATGTTAGTGGGTTTTAAATTAATAATTTAAATTTTCTAATTTTAATAAATTTTATTTGTCGTTAAATATTAGTGGGGTTTAAAATACTAATTTAAATTTCCTAATTATAATAAATTGTATTTCTCATTAAATGTTAGTGGGTTTTAAATTAATAATTTAAATTTCTAATTTTAATAAATTTTATTTGTCGTTAAATATTAGTGGGGTTTAAAATAATAATTTAAATTTCCTAATTATAATAAATTTTATTTCTCATGAAATATTAGTGGGTTTTAAAATAATAAATTTCCTAATTATAATAAATTTTATTTCTCATTAAATGTTAGTGGGTTTTAAATTAATAATTTAAATTTCCTAATTTTAATAAATTTTATTTGTCGTTAAATATTAGTGGGGTTTAAAATAATAATTTAAATTTCCTAATTATAATAAATTTTATTTGTCATGAAATATTAGTTGGTTTTAAAATAATAATTTAAATTTCGTAATTTTAATAAATTTTATTTGTCATGAAATATTAGTGGGTTTTAAAATAATAAATTTCCTAATTTTAATAAATTTTATTTGTCATTAAATATTAGTAGGGTTTAAAAAAGTATTCTCCTCTATTGAGTCATTTCCCCTTTATTGTAACAAAAAAAAATCAAACAGATACTTCGCTAAAGAAGTTAAACTTCAAAAAAGATTTTTGCCAAAGCAGAAACTTATCAGTATCGTTTTTTGTCTATGAAAATGATTAATAAAAATTGTTAGAGTTGTATAGACGGAGTCATATAAACAATTTTTGTTCGTTTAATAAGATTAAATAAATTCAGGGGTGCTCCCCCCTAGTTTCATGACTCTCCCCTCTCAGATTCATGAGTTCTAAAGACTTAGAAGAGCCTTTTAATACCTTTTGATAAAGTTATGAGACTTGACCGTTTTTATTTTTAGCATATAATCCTAAAAATATGACAATTTTCAACCCTCCACTCCATATGGGCACCCCTGTTAAATAGATAGATAGATTTAGATATTTATCTCCAATATACACTACTTGCTGCCTCTCTTTTTCTCAGTATAATCTATATATGTATAAATATATACCGGGTGAGTTTTTTATCTTGAGACAGTCTTATAACTCAAAAACAGAGCATTACCTATATGAAAAAAGTTTCAAATAAAAGTTTATTTATATCAAAGGGGAAGCTAAACTATGCTATTGTTTGTTGACGTAGAACAAGCTTTCAAGGATATTTCAAGGTCAAGTTCTGTTTTTTAAATAGAACCCTATATTTTTCGTTACGTTTACTTAATCTACAAGAAAAACTGAACAACTTTTATAGGAAATATTTTTTATACGACATCAAATAAACAAAATACATGAATCAATTAGATCTCAAAAAAAATCTTAATAATTATTTTTAACAATTATTCAACTTAATTATCAAATAATAATGATTAAATAATTAATTATTAAAGAAATAATTTAATAATAATTTTTCGACACACTGTTCTGAGACATTCCAGAGTGTATCGCAAGTCTTCCAGATGAATTCCAGTTCCAATTTCGTTATTTTGGCCTGTTCCAGTTTCTTCGTTGCCTTTATATTTCCTTATTGTCTCCTTCAATTTATATTTCCTGTTTTTTTTAACAGATTTATAAGACGATGAAATGAAGCTTGTGAGGGTATATTCCTATCAGGAAAACCCTCGACATTCATTTCACTGGCAGCTCCATAACACTTCTTCCACATTCACCGCATAAATCAAGACCATTTCAATTCTGTCTTCAACAAAAAATACTTCATTTTTATTATAGTAATACAATATAACCATCTACTGAATTGACACGAGAAATAAAAATTTTTTAAGCTCAAGAATTTTATATTAAATTGAAAGTTTTTGCCGAGAGTAGCAGAATTTTTATATATTGAAGGAGACAATAAAAGAATGTGTCTTCTGCTGAAATTATAAATTTTATTTATTTATAACGAGACTATAGTTTCGTTATAAATAAATAAAATTTATAATTCCAGCAGAAGACACATTCTTTTATTGTCTTTTAAGTAGTCTTTTAAGTAGTTCTATTAAGTAGAAAATAATCTCTTAAATCTGAGTATAACGAAGTTTTAAGATCATTATAAACACTTATTTTCATTGTTGTGACTTTTCAATTTAATAAATATTTATTTGATAATAAATAATTTAATCATTAATATTTGATAATTGTTAAAAATAATTATTAGGATTTTTTTGAGATCGAATTGATTTAATATTTTTATTTTTATTATTTGATGTCGTATAAAAAAATAGTTCTAATAAAAGTTGTTCAGTTTTTTTTGTAGATTCAGAATATGTACAGAAACATATAGATTTCTATTTAAAAAACAGAACTTGACCTCGAAATACCCTTGAAAGCTTGTTCAACAATAGCGTAGTTTAGTTTCCCCTTGATATAAATGATCTTTTATTTGAAACTTTTTTCATATAATGCATTGTTTTTGAGTTATAAGACTGTCTCAAGATAAATAACACTCACCCGGTATATATATTTTTATACATATATAAATTTCTATACAATCACCTCTATATACCATATATAAAAAAAACAGCTCATTAAGTGAAAATACTTCTAAAAAATCAATCAATATACCTATCTATACCTAGATATAGAAAACAAAAATACTTAAAATAACCAAATATATATGTGTGTGTGGGTGTATGAATCGAACCAAATATAAATAAAGTAAAAAACATAATATATGCATATTATATTAAAATATATCATAAAATGTATTGCCAACAAACAAAAATCCCTATATACATAAATTATAATTATAAAAATAAATATATATTATCTATATTTATAATAATTCTCTGACTATTCGGCTTCCATTCTTTGAGGCTGAAAACAATCTTTCTTCTCTTTTCATAAGAGAAATCATGTTGCCAACTGTATATAGAATATTAAATTATAATTAAAATAAATAAAATATTATATAATATATATTTTTCCGTATATATAATATATATATATACCTATATATATAAAATAAATGTATTGTAATGATGTATTAATACCTATAAATAATAATAATCATAATAATTTTAACTGTTTCTCATTGAATGTGTTAAATTCTTCAGTTATATAAATATAATACATAATTATATTAGAAATAAAATTTAATGTATAGATAGAAAAATGACCAATATTAAATTAATAAATGTATAAATCAATGGAGAATAAAAAAGATTATTTTTCAAAAAAAAAAAATTGTTTTGCTTATTTTGTTTGGAATTAATCGAGGGGTGAAACGCGATTAGAATTAGGTGTACACGTCTTTGGAATAATGTGGAATTATTTTTAAATTCATTAGATAATGGCCCTTTATCTATTATCTTCTACCTGGAAATGAAAGTGGAAGTAGGTGTACAGGATATTAGGTCGCGGTTCACCCCTCGGAATTAGTTAAAGCTTTCTAGGAAATGTCGAAGAATATTGCTGAATTTGAGGTGAGTACTTAAATTTTAAATACTTATAAAATTAAAGAGCGGAAGGCTCCGCACTTGGTACTCTTAAATAAATAAATAAATCTTTATTCTTCGGCCTGCTAAGAGAAACAAGTCCTCGGTGGCTAGGTCCTCCAAGCATCAATACAATCTAACTACAATAAATTAACAAACATCAATACAAATTAGCTACAATAATACTATATATATTTGTCTAGATTAATTTGTAACAACGCTTAGAGAAATTTCTCTAAAAAAATTACCGTCTTGCCTAGAATCGAACCGACGAACTCTTGAACTAAGGGCATTCTAGCCATTACGCCATTGAAACATTAATAATTATATTTTGATTTCTGATACTAAAACTATATATTTTTGATTTAGACTGTGTCGAGATAATATTGTATTCATTTGAACTCGAATGAAAATGAAAAAACACCAATAGATTTTAAATTAAGAAACATTAAATTTATATTAATTAACGAGGCAAATTTGAAATATAATTGTCAGCTCGGATTTTAAACTGATGGCTCCAATCGATTTTCATTAACCAGGCAAATTTGAAATATAATTGTAATTTTGAAATGAAAGACTCCAATTCATTTTAAATTAAGAAACATTAAATATATTTTTTGTAATTAATTAAATTAAATGAACCGCGTAAATTTGAATAATTTCCATGATTCAGCCTTCGAATTTTTTCCAGTTCATAAATCATTTCATTATTTTTGTTTTGAAAAGGAAAAATGAAATTTAAATTTTAAATTTAAATATATTCATAATTATTCCTCCCCCCTCCACTCAAAAATTAAAGAGGCGAAACTTTTAAGAGACAATGTATTTTCGGTAGTTTACGGGTATACATTTGGAGTGTGGTTTTTTAAGAGGAATACAATTTTTGGACCGAGACGCTCGTTTAACAAATGATAAACAACTACAAAAAAAAATTACAAATAACATGATCATAGATTTGCATCAAAAGACAAAAAATAATTTAAAAATTCCCCACGAAAACCCGATATCAGGAGCAAACGACGCATTAGCCATTCCGTCATTTGCCATAATTTGTTAAGAAAACCTGGCCAAAACCTTAACACGATTTTAAAAAGTATAAAATAATTCAATACTTATTCAAAAAGCGTGGGGCACTTTGTCGAAATTAATTAAAAGTTTCTGCGCCCCAGACTTTTTGATTAAGTATTGAATTATTTTGTACTTTTTAGAAGCATTTTTTCTTAAAATACAATTTATTTTATTTAGTTATACATAAGATGTAATTAAAGTGTATATATTTTTAATTAGAGAAAATAATTAAATTAAATTAGGGAACGAAGAAAATATTTTTTTTATTATAGAGAAAAGGATCAGCCGGGATTTGTGATCGATTGGAAGGCGTTTGAATATAGAGAAAATAATATACGCTAAATAAAGTGATTGGCTAAATGGTTAAGGCCAGAAGCCAGAAGGGGAAAAAAGCCATTTTTACTTTACCATACAGGGTATGGTCAAGTATTGTAATCGTGCATGAAAAGAGTGGTTTTTTTCCTTCTTTTTTTCGAAATATCTCAAAAACGGCTTAAACTATTTTGATTAAAAAAATTAAGCGAAACCATGGTATTTCGCTCTACAAAAAAACCCTAATAAGTGAACATCGAAAAAATTGTATTTTTTGAGATAATAATTGTTTTGTCAAAATGTCTGTTAGTCTGTCAGTAAGTTAGTCTGTGCGTTTCCAAATTTTTGTGGACGAGCTAGCTCAAAAAACAGTGTGAATATCGAAACCAAATTTCACACGTAGTTTTGGTCCATTGAGATTAAGAGCTGATTAGATTTTGGTGCATATCGACTCAAAATTAAGGGGGGTGGAGGGGAGTTAAAAATTAAAAATCTAGGCTATTTGAGCAAACTCAACCAAATTTTGTATACACAATCAGTGGGACCCCAGAAATCTAAAAATTCAAAAACTAACCGCCCAAAATGGGGTGGGGGTGGGGTGTAGGGTCAAAAAATGAAAATCTTGGCCATTTAGCAAACTCAGCGAAATTTTGTATACATAATCATTGGGACCCCAAAAGTCTAAAAATGCAAAAATTAACCGCCCAAAAGGGGGGTGTAGGGTCAAAAAATGAAAATCTAGGTCCTTGTACCAAACTCAATCAAATTTTGTATACATAATCAGGGGACCCCAAGAATTCAAAAAATGCAAAAATTAACCGCCCGAAATGAGGGGGGGGTGTAGGGTCAAAAAATGAAAATCTAAGCTATTGTACCAAACTCAACCAAATTTTGTAGACATAATCAGTGGGCCCACAGTAATCTAAAAATGCAAAAACTAACCCCCTCCCCCCTTACTTGATTATAAATATTTTTTTAAATATTAAATATAAGGAGAGGGGCCAGGTTGTATGGTAAAGTCAAGTGGATGGCCACATCAGAACACGTCAGCTTATTTTATCAGATGTTTAGAAAAAATTTTTATCAATATACTCTACATAAAATTCGTGAATGTATAGAAACTTTTTTCATGACAAAGGCTATTCAGAGACTTCAAAATTATAGATTTTTTAAGCAACCTTTATATATTGACTTTTGCGCTCTCTAGTTATAAGTGAATATCATTTGTGGTTCACATAGAGTTTATTTTTTTTTTAAGTGAAACTTCTTTAGCGACGTAACTGTTTGATTTTTTTACAATAAAAGGAAATGACTCAATAGAGGGAAATATTTTTTAAAACCCACTAATATTTAATGACAAATAAAATTTATTAAAATTAGGAAATTTAAATTATTTCAATAACATCTACGGCTAAAAGTTTTACTTCCTCCATGAGCTTATGTTGATAAGGCTCACACATATTGCTTTCACATTTCTATTCTATAGAATATAATGGGAGAGTATTGCGATGGCCAGTCTGGGTCCTGACTCTTCGAGAGCTTGTATCTCAGAGATGAAAAAAGTTAATTTCATTTTGTAACTTCTAGCCGGGAGGGATCGTTACCCTTAATAGTTGGAAACCGGATTTAGGACATAAAACCGGAAATTGTGGTCCCCAGAGGCCAAAAAGGGGTCCAAAATTCATTGGTCAGTGCATATGTACGTATGTATGTACCTCCTGCGTATCGCAACCGTAAATCTCAGAGCTACAAAATTCGAAGCTTAAGCTCGATATAGGCTAGAAGGAGTATAGCAAGTTTGTGGTTGAAATCGAAAAACCGGAAGTGGACATTTACATGAAAGATTTTTCGTTTTTTTTTTTTATTTTTTCAAAAACGGCTCTAATGATTTTTTTAAAAATTAGTATATTTATCAAGTGTCATGATACTTAATAAATATACTAATTTTTACAAAAATCGTTTGAATGGTTTTTGAAAAAATAAAAAAAAACGAAATAAAGGAAGGGTTGTAAATTAGTAGTGTCGCGATGACTTCATATAAATGAAAATATGAAAGTCGTGTGTTGAACAAACCAGTTGATTTTTTTTTTTTCAATTTTAAGATTTTGTCTAGATTAGATTCTTCCAAACGGGTGATCAAAATTTGAATAATCACCGGCTCTAAAATAGCATTATATTAGTAGCTATATGGATTATTTTCCAACTTATAAAGACAGCCGTCTAACCCTTCCTTCCTTCCTGCCTACTTATATACATTTCGAGTAATCTCCACACTAAATACCTGGCACGCAATCTTGGTTTAAAAATATATCCCTCTCTTGCAATCCCTTACAATGGAATTAGAATTCAAAGCTCATGGACAGATGGGGCGGTGGGAGTAAATTTATATTGAACTATTAAAGAGTTAAATCGGGAATTTAATTTTAAAGAACAAAAAGGTTTGGGCTTTTATTGTTCTTTATTCTGTTAGATAAAAGTTATTCGTAGATTAGAATGCAAGGCTGCTACCATGCAGATAAGATGATAAATAAAACGTTAGCACTAATTTTGGAAAACGAACATACCTAATATGACTTTACCATACAGGGTATGGTCAAGTATTGTAATCGTGCATGAAAAAAAGTGGTTTTTTCCTTCTTTTTTTCGAAATATCTCAAAAACAGCTGAAACTATTTTGATTAAAAAAATTGAGCGAAATCATGGCATTTCGCTCTACAAAAAAGCTCTGATAAATGAACATCGAAAAAATTATATTTGCAAAAACTAACCGCCCAAAATGGGGGGGGGGGGGTCAAAAAATGAAAATCTTGGCCATTTACCAAACTCAACCAAATTTTGTATACATAATCAGTGTGCTCCTAGGAGTTTAAAAATGCAAAAACTACCCCCCCCCCTACATGATTATAAATAATTTTATTAAATATTAATGTAAGTGAGGGGTCAGGTTGTATGGTAAAGTCAAGTGGATGGCCACATCAGAACACGTCAGCTTATTTCGTTAGGAAGCAATTTGGTTTTACGTTCCCGAATAAAAATGAATTTGGCCTCACTGTCGCTGCAACAGCACCGCACGGGCTTTACATGCCCGCAACACCGCTGCAACCCGCCTGTGACGGTAGAAAAAAATTTTAATAGCCGCAACATCGCCGCAACATGACCGCACAGTAATAATAATATATGAGAAACGTACCAAGCGCTGCAACAGCGCTGTACTGTAGCTGCATCACTCAACAAAATAATCATAGATTTTTTATATATTTAAAAAAATAAAAAAATTTAAATTTCTTACAAACATCTAGAGTTCTAGACAGTGCGTTTTTTGAATTATTTAAATTTATAAAATTTATTTATATTGAGAGAAAATAATACAAAGTTGTTATTTTCGGTTTCATTTTGTTCTTTATTAACCATTGTTTACTGATATATTTTTTTGTGATTGTCATGTATTTTGGTTTCCATCCATAAAAACTTAAATTACATCTTCATATTCATTCATTTGTAAATATGTAAATAACAACGTTTGTACATTTTGACTTGGGTAAATACCCCTGCAAAAAAAAATAAAGACAATATAATAATTATTATTTATTATTTGTTATTATTTATTTATTATTATTTTTATTATGAAACAATAGGTTTAGGGGTCCAAAATAGGCCTTCATTTTTATTCCCATCAGAACCGACTTTGAACCCCAAACTGGTAAAACGGATTTGCGGCGCAAAGTCTGTCCTAATTTAATATGGAAATAGAATCTACTTTGAGCCCTCAAGTCCTAAATAAGGAATACCTTAGGAGGATTAATTCAGGGTTTAGGAAACAGGAGATTCATAAAAAAATCCAAAGGTTAGCTTACATATAATTCTTTACACTCATAATATTTGTAATTTAGATTAAATTAAATTTATAGTCCAAATCAATTATTTTCATAAATTTTGACATTAAATTTTAATTAATTTTTACTTTAAAATCTCTTTTAAATTATCTGATAAAGTCGGTTAAAAAAAAATACAGTAGAGTGTCGATAATCCGGATTAATTGTGACCAGACCCTGGTCGGATTATCAAAATGACCGGATTTTCGAAAAGAACCAAAAAAAGGTCGTTTGAGTTCATAGCAAAAAGAAAACTTGCTAAAACCGTAAATAATTAACGTTAGTGGTTAGATAATAATTGGAGCAAATAAATAAAACCATTAATTAATATGAACTTAGAATGTATTTTAATGAAAGAATATGCATAATGAAAGTATGTGGGACATTCTACGACAATTCGGACGGTTTGAAAATTTTTAATTTCCTTCAATTTTTGACATTTTTTTAGTACTACCGATTAAAAAAATCATCCTGCTAAATTTTGGAATTTTTTGGGGGTCAGAACCCCCCCAAGGGTAGTGTTCATGGGATGACTAACGGCAACGACAAACCGTTTCTTATGGCAAACGAACCGTAATTAAACATATTTCAAATGTTTAATCAAGAATCATGTTCTTTTTTAATTTTTTGAAATACCTTTTTAGTCCAATTAAATTGTTCTCTAAAGGGCCCCTCACGGGAAAGATTTGGGGTAGCTATGATTTCTTGATCCTAATATGTTTTTGGGTGTGCTGAATCCGAATATGAGGTTTTCTAAGAGAATTTCGTGACGGAACATTGTCAAAAATGTAAAAAAAAAAAAAAAAAAGGTAAAAATCTCATTTTTGGGCGGTTTTTTGCTTTTTGCTCGAAAACTATCAACTTTTCGTAAATAACCTTCCTTTTCAAAATGAAAGTTAATAAAATTTCGTATAAAGGATATGATCCGAATCTTCAAAAGTGTCATGGAAAATGCAGGATATATATATATAAATCGAAGAGTTTTTTCAAAAAAGTGGTCGAAGTAAATCGTTCAAGTCAATAAAATTTCTTAGAGAATGAGTCAGAAATCAAGTTTCTAGAATGAACTGTTTTCATTTTATGAAGAAAAGACTGCAATTTTTTGAAAAAACGGATCATTTCCAGTCATGGAAAATGCTAGATATCTATAAATCTAGTTTTATAAAAAAAAAGTGATCCAAGTAAAGGTTCAAGTCAACAAAATTTCTTAAGAGAATGATATAAGAATCAAGTTTTTAGTATAAGTGGTTTTCATTTTATGAAGGAAAAACTGTTTTTTGCAAAAAATTGCAGTTTTTCAAAAATTCAACCTCATTGCGGCACGGGTTACCATTATCCAATTAAGATAAAACTTTGTTTGAATTGTATTAAATTTAATCTAGTTTAAAAATGTATAGAGTGGTCTTTGTCGAAAACGTGCTCTTCCGTGGGCAAAATGAGAAAAAATCAAAAAAGTGCGAGTTTTTGGGATTTATACACCAATTTTCAACTAGCGTTTGAACCCAAACGGTTGGTCGGAGAAAAAACCTAAATGATCAAATTTGTAGGAAATCTTATGAACTTGTATTTTGAATAGGAAGGTTATTTAGGAAAAGTTGATAGTTTTCGAATTATAAGCAAAAAACCTACAAAAATGTGATTTTTTTGCCTTTATTTGCATTTTTGACAATGTTCCGTGAAGAAATTTTGTCAACAAACCTCAGATTCGGATTCAGCACACCCAAAAACATAAAGGCTTGAAGAAATTATAACTAGTCCAAATCTTTTCGGGTAAAAACACAAATTATTTTATTTTACTTTTCTTCAATTCAGGCTGCAAATATAAATCGACCTTTTTAAAATTAAAAATAAGCTGACGTGTTCTGATGTGGCCATCCACTTGACTTCACCATACAACCTGGCCCCTCACTTAAAATTATTATAATCATGTAGGGGAGGGGGTTAGTTTTTGCTTTTTAGACTTCTGAGATCCCACTGATTATGTATACAAAATTTGGTTGAGTTTAGTCAAATGGCCAAGATTTTTAATTTTTTGACCCAGCACCCCCCCTCCCCCATTTTGGGCAGTTAGTTTTTGCATTTTTAGATTTCTGGAGTCCCACTGATTGTGTATACAAAATTTGGTTGAGTTTGGTCAAATGGCTTAGATTTTTAATTTTTATCCCCCCTCCACCCCCTTAATTTTGGGTCGATATGCACCAAAATCTAATCAGCTCTTAATCTCAATGGACCAAAATTACGTGTGAAATTTGGTTTCGATATTCACACTAGTTTTTGAGCTAGCTCGACCACAAAATTTGGTAACGCACAGACTAACAGACTAACAGACATTTTGACAAAACAATTATTATCTGGAAAAATATAATTTTTTCGATGTTTACTTATTAGAGCTTTTTTGTAGAGCGAAATGCCATGGTTTCGCTCAATTTTTTTAATCGAAATAGTTTCAGCCGTTTGAGATATTATGAAAAAAAGAAGGAAAAAACACTTTTCATGCACGATTGCAATACTTGACCATGCCCTGTATGGTAAAGTAATAATTTAATACATAATATATCGTCTTTAACTAAAGCAACAAATTTGCTAGTAAGGCTCGGTCTTCCAGGTACTATATGTATATATTACGGCCTGAAATAACAAAGGGTTTATTACCTGATATTCTATATTGACCAGCTTGGTAGTAATTAGGTAGACAGTTGTTTTTTGTTATATAAAATGTCATGACATTAAAACCTGAATAGAAATAGTGGGAAAAGGTGAATGTTGCGTATATAGTTCATCAAAAACTGATTAAAAAGAGAATCAACGAATTTCTAATGAAAAATCATTTTAGATAGATGATATGGACAATTTTAATAAACATACGTCAAAATGAAAATTAACTGCACTTAGCATTTTACTGTACTTCCAAGCTCAATAATGAATAAGTGGAACGAAAAATCAAAGGAGAATATAATAAATAAAATAGAAGAAAAAGTCAAAGCATGGCTCGCTTTATGAAAATTAGGGTCATTTGTCAAATTATTCACCAGCGAGAGATTTCAGCTAATAATATGAAAATGAGTTCACAATTGCAGCTTAGTTTAATTTTTTTTTTTTTTATTGTTTTGTCCTATTAAATCAGGGGTGTCCATTGTCCAACTTTTTGGCTTACACGGGGAGAAAAAAATTGTCTCCGACCGCGGATAAAATATTATAATTCTATTGATATTTGTTATTCAAAAAAGATACTAAATAATGTAGAAATAAGAACTGATTTTTTTAGCTCATAGTGAACTTCTAATTTTACTTTTCGTATAAATTTTATACTTGAAAATAATCTCTCGTATATGTACTAAATACATACCTACATACTTAAAAAAAGTATTTGTTTATATTTTTTCCTGTCTAGATAATTAATATAAAATTCTAATAAAGAGACAATATTAAATTTTTTCTTTCAGATCGGTATCTAATTGTTGTTCTAGAATAGTGGTTCCCAACCTTTTCTGGCCCATCGAGCCTTTCTGGAGGTTGACTAACACCTATCGCCCCCTTTTCATTTTCATTGTATGGCTAATTTTAATTTGAAGTAAAGTGTAAATAATAAAGCAGTTGTATTATTTTAGCTGAGTATTTCAGCTGAGTATTGACGACACTTCTTCTTTGAATCCATAGTGCATGAACTTTACTGACTTAAAAACTGAGTTGCTTGTGTCTTGAAAATTGATAGACTTTTTGAGTGGAAATTCCCCAAAACCTTCTTATTGGTTGGATCCTTAATCACGAGGGCGTTCAAAATAGTGAAGCCTGCCTATTTTCTAGAAATTACTCTCTTTGAAAATTCCCACGCAAAGTCGAAATTTAGAAAACCCCAATCAAAGAATTTATTGACATCTGGTGTTTTCCTTTAGAATCTCTTAACCCAAAATATGACAAACCTAAATTAAATTTATTGAGGTTCAAAAAGTGGGAATTGTAAAGTCCCACCATCCTATTGTCAAATAAGGCATGTTCCAGCACCAAAGGACATGCCGCCTGCTACTCCAAAATATTATCATTAAAAATAAGTATGTTAATATCAAGAAAAAATACTCTAAATTCCGCGTTCACAACAGTGTGTTTCATTGTAATTTATTAGAAATTTAAATATTTTTTCTAAAAAAAAATATTAATATATATATATATATATATATATATATATATATATATATATATATATATATATTAATATATATATGGATCAAATTATAACCCAAGATATGACAGATGGCAATACCAAAGAATTTACCACAGTAAATTATAAAAAAAACCCAAGAAAGAAATTATTCTCTGCAATGGTGCTAGTTCATCTATTCAAACGGCAATAAGAAGAATTCCTAAAAAGGCTATCTTTATCAGCCGTCTGGCTCCTGACACTGCACCCGAAGAACTTAATATACATATAAAATCAAATCTCAAGATTACAAACGCGGAATGTACTAGATTGAAAACAAAATTTTCATCATATTCATCCTTTCATATTTCGATTGATGAACCCGACTTCTCGAAGATAATGAACGGTAAATCTTGGCCAGAAGGAATTTTATTATCCCCATTTTTAGGAAGATTAAAGGAAGATCAGAAATTCATTACCTCGGACCAACAGCCAACTAATTTTGCAATTGACGTGTCTGAGACTGGGGTAATTTCAAAATCAAGAGAAGGTAAAAATAAGATTTTTCCCAACAATTCAAAAAACGGGGCACCTCCAGTGGGCAAACCGGAGCAGGTATGAGAATTTACTACCAAAACGTCAGGAGTATTAGAGGCAAGCTGAACCAGATTAAAGTCTCGGCAGCAACATTCTCAGCTGATTATGACATAATTATCTTGACAGAAACTTGGCTCAATGAAGGAATTTATGATTCGGAAATTGAGCTAGGTGCTTTCATATTATACCGAGATGATAGATCTGATTTGATTAGCTCTCGAGGTGGTGGTGTTCTCATTGCCATAAGACGATCTATCAAGAGCAAAATCCTCCATACACTTGACAACAGTCTCTTATCTTTTAATCAGCTTTTTATTGTATTACCTGATCTTAAGACTGTAATCGGAACAGTATATATACCCCCATCATCAGGTATTTCCCTCTATCAGGAGCATTTAATGCATGTGGAGGATATCAAGAACACTTTCTTAGATCACAACCTAGTTTTAGTGGGTGACTTCAACTTACCAGGAATTTCCTGGAGCTCAACTACAGCTAATATCCACCACGTCTTTGAAGAGAGATCTAGTGCTCTAACTAGATCCTGTGCTCTGGTTCTGGTGGACAGTTTAAATAATCTAGGCTTAAATCAATTTAATTCTATAAGAAATAGCAGGGATAATACCCTCGACTTGTGCTTCTCGAATCGTCCTTGCTCTGTCTCTTTAAGTGAAGACATTTTATCTAAAATAGACGAATTTCATCCAATTTTGGATATATCCGTTCACTCTCTAAACATTGTAAATATTAAATCCCAGTTGTCTCCCTTAGCTTTTGACTGGAATAGATATGACTTCAGGAAATGTGATTTTGAAACCTTTAATAGGAGGTTGGGGGAGATAGATTGGGACATGCAGCTTAATCAGGTGAATGTTTTTGCGGCAGTCGACAGTTTTTATAAAACTATTAATGAGATCATCTCTGTTTCTGTTCCTGTAAAGCATTACGCCAACTCGACCTATCCTAATTGGTTTTCTGGTAAACTTATTTCACTTTTAATTAAGAAAAAAATTGCCCATAAAAATTATAAACTCAGTAGTAATGATAGTGATTATATTATCTTCAAAAATTTGAGAATCTCCTGTAAGGCTGAAGCTTCTCTATGTTATTCTCAGTATATCGAATTTATTGAGACTAGTGTATTCTCTAATATTAACGTCTTTTGGGACTTTATTAACGACAGGAGAAGTAACAAAGGTTATCCATCTAATATGTACTTAAATGACAGAACGGGTGGAAATAATGAACAGATTGCCAATCTATTCGCGGACTTTTTTGAAAGTATTTACGGAGGAAATGCGAATAATTTGCAATTTGATTCTGATGTTGTCTTGGGTTTCTGTAACAATGTCTCCCATGGGGAAGCTGAGGGGATATCTGAAGCTATATCGGTGGATGAAATAAGTTCTGTCTTAAAAGAACTCAAACCAACTCTATCTTTGGGTGCTGATGGTATCCCAGCGTTTCTTGTTAAAGGTTGTTCTACCCAGCTCCTCAAACCCCTTTTCATTCTATTTAACCACTCCCTTAGGGAGGGTATTTTACCTGAAATATGGAAAACAACCTTCATAACTCCCATATTAAAAAGTGGTGCTCGTAATAATATAAGCAATTACAGACCTATAGCCATAATAAGTGCTATCCCTAAATTGCTAGATAAAATCATGTATAACAAAATGTTAAAGGCCGTACTGGAAGCTATTTCAATGAAGCAACACGGTTTTGTACCTGGTCGTTCCACAGTTACGAACCTGACATTGTATACAAATTCAATATTTTCCAGCTTAAACAGAAACAAACAGCTTGATACAATCTACTTAGATTTTAAGAAAGCTTTCGATCTGATAAACCACAAAATACTATTATTAAAGCTAAGGAAATATAATTTATCTTCTTCTATAATTAGATGGCTTGGCGATTATCTATTCGAGAGAAACTCTTATGTACAAATTAAAGGTACAAAATCACACAACTTTATTGCTCCATCTGGTGTCCCCCAAGGCAGTCATCTTGGTCCGTTACTATTTTTATTATTTATTAACGATTTAGCAAACATATCGGAATTTTGTAATGTATTATTATTCGCGGATGATATAAAGCTATTTTTGGAGATTTCTACTGAACAAGATTGCCTAAGAATGCAATCTGACTTGAATAAAATAATAAATTGGTGTGATGCGAACCTGCTTTTCCTAAACTTTGATAAATGTTTTACTATTAGTTTTTCTAAAGAACCAAACCACTTTAAATTCAATTATATACTCGAAAATGGCACTACCTGTACTAGAGTTAACTCTATTAAAGATCTTGGAGTTATTTTCGACTCCAAACTCACCTTTAAAGAACACATCACGTATGTGGTGGGTAGAGCTAATCAGAGTTGGGGTTTTATTTCTCGTAGCACTAAGTCATTCAAAAGTCCTGATGTGATTAAATATTTATATTCAACTCTAACTAAATCCATACTTATGTATGCATCTGCTATTTGGAGACCGAATTTGAGGGGTGACATTGATAGGATTGAGAGAGTTCAGCACAAAGTTCTAAGAAAATTAGCATCACTTACTGATAATCCAATGTCAAGATTTAATCATAACTACACTCTTGCTGCTGAGTCCTTCTGCCTAGCTTCTGTAAATTCCTGTATGATAGCCTCTGATTGCATATTTATATATAAAACTAGCTGTACCCGGCGTGCCTCCGGCACGCCTGTCCCAGCTAGGCCCTCCGGGCGGGTTGCCCTGGCGGGCGGCGTCTCGGAATGAAAGTATGAGGTGTCCAAAATTGATTACCTTTTATGTAAATTGTTTTTTTTTTTTTTTTTTTATATATATAGCTGACCCGGCCACGCGTTGCTGTGGCTAAAGTTTTTGTTATATTACATTATAGTAAACAATCTAAGAGAAACGATAAGAGAACATCAGTCACGGAGTCCACTATGCTTTTCCACACAGATAGTATTTGTAAAAAAATATGGTGATCTCCTTATTTGACTTTCTACTACTATAACCCTTTAGTACAATGAAATTATTTACGAACAAAGACGAAAATGTTGATGTTGGTATACAAATTCACTGGATTGAGATTTGAAGGGGAAGTACGTTGAACACAATTAATTAAAATGTTCTTACACTTGATATTAAGCAGAAATCAATACAAAATAAAAATTTATCAGATTTATTATTTCCATTTAATTTTATAACAAATAATGGTACTTTGTCGGCTTTTATGACGATTTGACAATTGTCATTTTGCAGTCGCGGCGAAACTCTTTTGATCAATTGAATTAGTTGATTGTGATCTTCTAAAAAATTTTCCAATAATATCACAATTGCTCTTTCCTCTGCTTGTTCAATAAAATTATACAGGCACCGAGTCGTCACGCGCTCTTCACAACCGCCCATAAAATAAATTTGAAGAAATTTCGGATTGTTATCGGGCATTGGCATCAGTGATCCGATTTTATGGTACACCTGGCCTTGAATTTTGAATGTAGTTTCAAAATTACGTCCATCGGATGCACGACCGCAAATTTTAGTTGCCCCAAATGACGTCATTTGGAAGCAAGAATTAAATTTGCGTATCTTACGCAAAAATAATTTGGAATCATCTGAATTGTCAGTAAGAAGGGATAATAAAGGCTCCGGCGGAGCGGGTAGAGGTGACAGCACAACTTTTCCTGATGCGCAGCACATGCCGGCTGCTTCATTCCGAAATTTCAATGCCTGACAATATTGACATACTTTATCCATTCCACCGATAGCAATTTTTGAATGCGCTGAGTAGTTAATATCTGGTGCATATTCAAAGGCAAGCCGAACGAATGATGCACGTGTTAATGAGCGGCTGATCCGTTGCCTTTGTCGCTCTAGTGCTCGTACTGTAGCTATGTTTCGTTCTCGTGCCGCTCTTGTTCTCGTAATATTCTGTTGCAGACGTTCGTCTCGCTGTTCTTGAGATTCTTGTGCACGACTTTCTGCAGTCCTGATTCTTTGAGCTGCATTTCTTGTTTCGATTTGTTCTGGTAATTGCTGAGCTCTTTCAACACGTCTGCGTCGTGACCCTTTGCTGCTCGCGTTGTTGAGGTTAGATTTTTTCGGTGGCATTTGACTGAAAATAATAATTTAATCGTTTAAATATTAGAAAGAGGAACTGAAAAACATGTTATCAAAGCACATTGAAATAATAAGTGCAAAATAATTTTCAATGGAGGTTAAATAAAAATAATATAAAAATTTTTGTACAATTATTGAAAAAGTGTGGGGAGCTTTGTGCCATTTTCTCATTGATATATTAATTAACTTTTATAAAACTATGTGATATTACTTACATGTATAAATTGAAATTATTGTTCCTAAATATTTTTTAATAGAGGTTAAATAAAAACAATAAAAAAAAATATTTGTACAACTTTGCATTGACATTTTAATTAAATTTTATAATTATGTGATAATACTTACATACATATATTCAAATTAAATTATAAAGTTTTGATCAATGAAGCACAAATAAGTAAAAAACAGGATTAATTTCACTGTATTATCTTCATTATAATATGAATGCAATTTACACTTCAGTCTAAGTAACACGTGGCCGGCTATGCTAACACCAAAAATTTAAAAAGTGGAAATAATTGAATTATACGGTATTTCGTTCATTACAAAATAAATTTAATTAATTTTATAGCGTCAACAACACGTGGTAATTATGCTGTTAAAATGTAGCTTATATGACACGTTCGTAGATTTACCATAGCAGCGCCATCTATTGACTACTTACTCAACCCAGTCGAAAGGTATCGACATCTGTTAGAATCATTTGGAAATTGTGACTGTCAAATAATAACAGACAAATAATTAGCAATAAATTAAAATTGAGACTATAATTTGAGATTTAAACTATCCTACCTCTCAAGTTGGATCGAACTGCACATGGTGTGCGAATTTTATTATAATCGGTTCAGTGGTTTAGGAGTCCATTGAGCACATACATTGTGACACGAGATTTATATATATTAAGATTATGTCAGGTCAGGTAAAATGTACAGAGCTCTCTGCTCTATTTCCCTACATAGCCCCAATTATGCATTAAGAAGAACAATGCCATTCTATCCAGAGATGCCTACTGGTAGACATCCTGAAAGAAATCCAGTCTTCAGACTCTGTCATTGTTACAATGAGCTGGCACCAAAATTGGTTAACCCTCAGGAATTTTTCTTGGAAATCAATAATGTAGCGGCTTTATTCAAGAAGCTCACGCTTGTTTATGAATAATGAATGAAATGTTAATATATAATTATGTAATGTATTGATGTATGTAATTAATATTATTGATGTATGTAATGAGTATTGTTATTTCTTATAATTTTGTAAATTGAGGCTTTTTAGCCGTTGAAATAAATAAATAAATATAACATTATTTATATTTGAGAATGAAAATTACATTTAACAACATTTAATACTTCCCCGCAAGGGAAGTGATTCCATTTCTTTGCACCGATTTTAATTTTCCCCCCTTTGAATACTCATCGCCCCCCAATCGCCCCCCTGATAACCCAAATCGCCCACTTAGGGGCGATCGCCCCCAGGTTGGGAACCACTGTTCTAGAACATTCAATC
Source organism: Forficula auricularia (assembly GCA_024734495.1). Lineage (NCBI taxonomy): Eukaryota > Metazoa > Arthropoda > Insecta > Dermaptera > Forficulidae > Forficula > Forficula auricularia. The sequence goes on along the minus strand of JALMQS010000099.1, from coordinate 2,073,442 downwards.
AGAAAGTTCGCAAATAGAAAATTTATTTCCAATGAAATTGGAGTCGAAAATAGACCAACATGATGATTATTTTTTCGGAAATATTGAAATTTAGTTCTAGTTCAAAATTTAAAATTAGCACTTTTATTTTTCGAAAAATTCACAGTAGATTTTCAGATTTCTTATTTTAGAGAGAAAAAATTATTAGGCCAAATGATTGTGTGTTTTCCAGTATCTACATATAAATCTCAATGTTTTAAGGAATTTTATGACTTTATATTGGGCCACGGGTTGGACAGCCCTGGAATTAAAGAAGGATATGAGGATTGATAATTTATTTTTTAAAAGGGTCACGGATATAATAATCCCTGACTATCCATTATCTATTGACATGTAAGAAAGTGCAAAGATCTAAAAGACAAGTCCTGACAAGTTTTACTCCAGGAAAGAAATTATCAATTAATTGTGATTGTTCTAGAAAACCCCAATTCCTTGTCTCCTTGTACTATAGAATAATAATTATAGACTTGGTTAGTGTCTTAGCATATAAATTACTGAAATAATAAATAATAAATATTTTAGAAAATGAATATAATGAGAAGAAGAAGAATTTTTAAATTTTCGAAACTTCATTATTACTTTACCATACAGGGTATGGTCAAGTATTGTAATCGTGCATGAAAAAAGTGGTTTTTTCCTTCTTTTTTTTCGAAATATCTCAAAAACGGCTGAAACTATTTTGATTAGAAAAATTGAGCTAAACCATGGCATTTCGCTCTACAAAAAAGCTCTAATAAGTGATCATCGAAAAAATTATATTTTTTGAGATAATAATTGTTTTGTCAAAATTTCTGTTAGTTAGTCTGGTTATCTAGGCCATTTGAGCAAACTCAACCAAATTTTGTATACATAATCAGTGGACCCCCAGAAGTCTAAAAATGCAAAAACTAAGCGCCCGAAATGTGTGACAGCCTATCCATGTTGGGCGTCTCTGTCGCATCTGACCTGTCTTGGAATGAACACATCTCCTCTGTGGCGAAATCTGTAGCAAGGAAGATTGGCTTCTTATTCAGGTCCAAGCGATTTTACAAGCCCCCACATCTTCTCACCATCTACAAGGCCCGTCTCGAATACGGCTCTCATCTATGGAGAGGAGCCTCTTGCTACCCTGGATGCAATTCAGAAACGAGCCGTCAGGCTAATTAACGATTCCACCCTCACCGACTCCATCGACTCGCTGGCTCATCGAAGAAATGTCTCTGCCCTTTCCCTTTTCTATAGATACTATCACGGCAGGTGCTCTGATGAGATAAAATCAATAATTCCCCCAAAGCATGCTTTGCGCGTAGCACGCGTTTTGCCGACTCCCAACACTCTTTCGCGGTCAAATTAAAAAGTGCCGGACCACTTCATTCACCAATACATATATCCCCATGACTTCAAGGAACTGGAACTCTCTCCCAGCCTCTATCTTTCCCTTTTCTTGTAGAGTGTCCAATCTATGAGAGAGAAAGAGCCCAAAATAATATAAATCGTTGTATGAAAGAAATTCTAAACAACACAAAAGATGATAACATCAATAATATAATCAAATTTCTAAAAAATATAAATTTTCTATATCTTATATGAAAAAATGCGATAACTAAATCTATTTAACTTATCTAATCTGAGGCGCTAATGACCCTTGCCGTTGATGCGCCCTTAAACATCTATATATAATAATAATAATAATCCATCTTTCCCAGCACTTATAATCTTCAAACCTTCAAAACCCGAGTGCATAGACACCTACGTCTACACCCTCTCACTTAATCAACTTTCCCTTCTCTTCGGTAATGCAAGGGTCTTTCGAGATCCATAGGGGATGCATCTTTACTGGTGCACCCCTTCTTGCATTCGATTGCATTAAACAAAAAAAAAGGTGTCTTTATTGGACCGTCATTCTTTTCTTACTTTCTCCTTTCCTTTTAAACCAACGTTTCAGAGGACTCTTCCCTCCTTCTTCAGGATATATAAACGATTGTTCTGCTTCCCATTACTTTCAGCTGAAAATTCTACCAGTCTGTCTCTCTCCAAAAGAAAAATTTCTTCAAATAAATTTACTAATTTTAATAAGTTTTTTTTTTGTAATTAATTATTAGTGGGTTTTAAAATTAAAAAAAAAAAAAAAACATGTGTGCGTCGTCGAGCAAGCCGATAATAATAGGTATAGATAGAAAGAAAGATATTTGGAAAATACATAGTTGCTTTAAAAAAGAAATATAAAGCAACTATAAACAAAAAATAAATATTATGAAAATAGATATCAAAGATTTTCTTAGCTATTAAATTACCATGAATAAAAATAGAAAATTCTAAAATTTTCAAAAAATATTTTAATTAGATTGTAACGAGATATTGAGAGCCAAAACTATTTAAGTATTTAAAATCTAGAATTTAAAAACATAAATATATTTGATTAAAACACAGAGAATTCCAGTGATTCAATAACTTGGTACATAATTTTCTAAATTTTCCATTCCTAAAATTTTATATTATAAAGAATGGAATTTAGAAAAGAGATTAATTTTAAAAATGTTTGAAAATTTAAACAAAAATTTATTAAACAAAAGGTCAGATATATATGGGACTGTTTTTCTAATATTTATAAATTTATACAAGGGCGAGTGAATAAATAAGTTCTCTCTTAAGACTCATAGTACCTGGAGCCACCGAGCAATGCTCGGCAACTTTTTGCTTCAGTTAAAAGTTATATATTAATATTAATTTAAAATTCTTATAAAAACCACCCGTCACTGCACCCCACTCCCATACCACCCCCGATACGCCCCTAGACCCCCGCCCCATACCGCACCCGCACACCACACCCCCGCCACGCCCCCTGGACAACCACCCCCGTACTACCCCTACGCACCCCACCCCCGCTATGCCCCCTGGACCCCGAACCAGCCACTCCACCAACCCTGCACCCCACCTTCTGCACCACCTACCCCCACCCCCAGTTTTTGCATTTCTAATTATCTAGTAGAATTAAATCAAGAATTGCCCAAGCAAAAATGGGGTTTAATTCAAAACAAAAACTACTATGCTCCTCCTCAATCAGCTTAGCAAACAGGAAGATGCTATTGAAGACATATGTATGGAGCATAGCCATGTACGGGTGTGAAACCTGGACAATTGGAAAAGCGGAGAGAAAGAGATTGGAGGCTTTCGAAATGTGGTGCTACAGAAGAATGATGAATATCAAATGGATGGATAAAATTACAAATGAAGAAGTTCTTGGAAGAATCGGAGAAAGAAGAACCTTGTGGAAGAGTCTGAAGAAGAGAAGAGGTCAGATGATGGGGCACACACTGAGACATGGGGGACTGCTTAGGGATATCTTGGAGGGGGAGGTGGGAAAGAAAAGGGGAAGAGGGAGACCCAGATTAGAATATTTCAACCAAATAATTGGGGATATGGGATGCCAGACATTTAGAGAGGTTAAACAGCTGGCGGGGGACAGAGTCGAGTGGAGACGGATTGTTGCATCAAACCAGTCTTAGGACTGTATACTCATTGATGATGAATTTTCTAGAGGCTCACAGATTATGTAAATATAGGTATATAAATAAATTCCGTATAATTATTTTTTTTAATTAAATAACAATTTATCGAGTTTGATAATAATCAATTAAATTGGCAAATTCTAATATATAATCATATTTCTTATTAACGCTTTGTAGGATTTAATTTTCGAATTTATAATCAATTAAATTATTATTAAATCAATTATTTTACATGAATTAATGTATACATTGTATTTTAGCTTCCGATTCCGGAGATTACTTCTCCACCATCGAGTGTCCTTGATCATCTTTGTAGTCCTTGTTTTTAATAAGAGGAAAAACTAATTAAAGAAAAAACCTCTTTTCCGATAATTATTTCAATTCCATTGATCCAGTCCCGTCAATCAATTAAATTTTTTTTTTATAAATTTTATTAAACCAATTATTTTACATTAATTTATGCATACATTGTTTTTGAACTTCGATTCCGGAGATTACTTCTCCACCATCGAGTGTCCTTGATCATCTTTTAGTCCTTGTTTTTAATAAGAGGAAAAAACTAATTATAGATAAAAAAACCTCTTTTCCGATAATTATTCCAATTCCATTATAATCCACCCCGTCATCAATCCAATCAATTAAATTATTTTTTTTTTTTTTTTTTTTTATAAATTTTATTAAACCAATTATTTTACATTAATTAATGTATACCTTGTATTTTAGCTTCGATTTCGGAGATTGCTTCTCCACCATCGAGTGTCCTTATTAATCTTGAGTCCTTGTTTTTAATAAGAGGAAAAATCTAATTAGATAAAAAAAACTCTTTTCCGATAATTATTTCAATTCCATTATTCCCCAATCAAATCGATTGGTATCTCTCCTCTCTCCTCCCTCCTTTTTCCCTTCAATTAAATTATTTAATTTTAATATATATATATATATATATATTAATATTTGCTATAACCTATTAGTGGGTTTTAAAATTAAAAAACCAATTAATAAATAAAAGATAAGTGAAAAATGTAAAGAAACTTTTTTATTTATTTATCTATAAATAATTACTTTAATTAAGAAAAGATCAATTAAGATAAAATTTCGAGGTCCAGGCCTAGCCAGATCGTTTTCTCATCCTCAAAACTTGTTAATAGAATTGGTTTCATCAAAATCGGTAGAGCCGTTTTCAAAATAGAACTAAGATACAAACAAATAAATATACAAACAAAGAATTTTTGCTCGTTTAATAAGAGTAGATAGATAGATAGATATAAAACAAATACACATATACAAAAGTCTTTTTATTTTTACGTAGTAAATTTCCTTCTGAATTGTTTAAGAAAAATCCCTTCGCCAAATCAACAGTTTGATTAATATTTATTTATTTACTAATATTTTTTTTTAATAATAGAAGGGTAAGAATTTAACACTAAGCACACAGGCTAGTTAGGGAAAGCAGATACATCTTGAAGGTACCTATATCATTTAATACTAATACCAAGTTTCTCCGGCTATCTAATGCAAATCAATAGGCATTTGAAATCTCAGCTAAATACCTAGGCCATACTCGATTTTCTGAATCGATTGCCTAAAATAAATGCGAACACAGTCGTACTTGAGATGATTTTTCTTTAAGTTTTTCTAAACACGAATAAACAATTGAAATTGTGTACTTAGGCATGACAGGCTTTACCAAGATTGTAAATTGTGAAAGAATAAAGTTGGGTGAAAAAAAATTATTCTGAATTTCCTTTGTTGTTTAATTTGTAAGCGCCTTAAGGACTGAGGAGTAGTGCATTGTTTTGTGACTAAATTAATTCTCATTCTACATATTTTCACTGGTTAATTGTAACATCTATATTTATATTTATTAAAATATCACCCTATTTATTTCTTTAAAGATCAAGAGCGAAAATGTATAAAATATTACTTTTCACCTTTTAACATAAAAACATTCCACATTTCAAAGATCAATAAATATAACACAAAATTTGTTCAAGTTATTTTAAATTCTATTTCTTCACGAGAAATTGAATACAATTTAGGTTTCTATCGATAAGTAATTTAATTAAGAAAAATCTATCGGATTAAAGTTACCCGAAGATGAGACGATAACAGATCGATTTCTGGGCCCGAAATCCCCCTATTACGTGATTTACATCGAAATCGTAAGAGCCGCTTTTCGAGAAACCGATTCTATATAAATATATCTAGACACAGGGCAGTGTGTCAGCCAAGTTCGAAAAAACGGGGGACGAAACCGGCCATGTGTATATTTACATGAACCATTTCAAGCTACTTTCGACCTCCCATAACTCAAAAACTATTAGACCTACACAATTGAAATTTTGCATGTCTAATAAGGCCCACGGGAACACCTAGAATCCCAAATTTCATTAATAAAACTATTATAGTTATTGAGTTATTAAGCTTTGAAAAGTGCCATTTTTAACACTCACTGACTGACTGACATATCAAAAACCTAAAGTACTTCCGTTGATCCTAGAATGCTGAAATTTGGCATACTGGTAGAATTTGGGCTACAATTAAAGGGAAAAATCGAAAAAGTGAAACTTTTTTTTCAGGATCCTAAAATGAGGGGGTGAAATTTATTATAGACTTAATTAACATATAGTGAAAAATTGAACCTTGAACTTGAACTAAAGACACGAATTATGAGATGTTATGTCCTATCAGTACTATACTATGGGATGGAGGCCTGGATACTGGAGGAAAGCTGATGTAAGGAGACTGGAGTCATTCGAGATGGGATATATAGAAGAATACTGAGGATCTCATGGTTGGAGAGAGTGACTAACGTGGAGGTGATGAGGTCTGTATGAGGTTGGTGATTCTGACAATAAAGAGAAGAAAAATTTTATATAAGGGACATATCATGAGAGGGGAGAAATATCAAATACTGCAAAATATTATGCAAGGAAAAATTATAGGAAAGAGATCCATATGGAGGAGATGAAACTCATGGTTGGGTAACTTGAGAGAATGGTTTAGGTGTAGTAACCAACTGCGGTCTCAAAAGTAAAAATCGCCTTAAGGTAGTTGTCTCGCGACAATACTAGCAAAAAGTTAATTCTAGAGTATATAGAACAGACAATAAGCATTCATAGTTCATAAGCCCAAAACTTTTTGCTGTTTATGTACCAATTCTAGCCAATCCCGTGCTCGTTTGACAAATTTGGCACCATTGTAAGAGATTAAACATTTTTATATTAAAATGACAGATAAAATACATTTTAAATTTCTATAAAAATCGTTTTGTTATTTTTTAACAAATGTAATCAACGCCTAAGTTACACCTTATGAAAATTATAATTTTGAAAAAATCTAGCCCATGGGCGCTTTATACATCTTTCGCTGGTTAAATAAACACGCTGTTGCCGAATTGTTTTTAGTGTAAATTTTTTTTATACATTTTTCATTATTTATTCCTTATTATCTCAGAAACTGTGTTGTAACTATGAATCAAAATTGTCTTAAAATATGTATTGGTTATTGTTTAATGTTGGTTTAGTCTTTTGTAAAAATGGTAAGAAGGGTTTCTTAATTATAATTAATATGTATGTAAATTTTCCGATATCCCGTATAGCGGCGTTTCTCAACCTTTTTTGGCCCGCGGACCAGTAAAATTTGTAAAAAATTCGCGAATCTCAGTGATATTTTTTTAACAACAAAATTTTACTCGGTATTAAAGAACTACTACATAAGTTAATTGTAACATTTTTATTATCATTTACTTACAATAATTTTTAAATGTAAAGATATGTAAATATATATATATATATATATATATATATAAATTACGCATTTCGGGTTTGAAATCGGGTTTTTTAAAAAGAAATGAAATTTCTTTTTAGATTTATTTTATTTATTTTAATTACAATATTTATTTTATAAAGGTTGTTAAAGGAGTTTTAATTTTTATAACTAGAAGGAAACACTTTAGATAAAAACCTTCCGGGACAATTCGAATGGGCACTCGGGCAAGGCCAAGCACGAGTTGCGAGCAAAATGACAACGAGAGCGGCGCTCTCAGGGGTTTTATACAGTATTTAGTGCTGGATCAGCAAGCCAAGTAGAGATCCTACAGGGGCTGACCCAGCAGTTCTTAAGCACTATAACTTATATATATGCGGACTAGTAAAATTTCTCCGCGGACCACTGGTGGTCCGCCGACCAGCGGTTGAGAATAGCTGCTCCAGAGGTAAAATACTTTAAAATATAATTTTACTAAAAATTTTATTTAACCTTTTTTGTGGTCTCCAATATCCTTAATTAGGATATTAATTTTTATTAAAATTGGTTGCGGACTAGTAAAATTTCTCCGCGGACCACTGGAGGTCCGCCGGACCACAGCGCGCGGTTGAGAATAGCTTCCGTATAGTGCAATGTTAAAGAGCCTGAAAAACTCGATTTTTTTAAATTTTATATCTCCGGAACTGTATTGTTCATAAACTTCGTTTTGTCACCAATCGATGCGAAGTATTTAAATAATAATCTGTATAAATTTCAAAAAATCCTAAAAAAACGCATTTGGCGGAACAACCTTAATGATTGCCGACCTTCGGAACGGAGACGGCACCTAAAGAAGAAGTGAAAATATAATCAAGCTAGAATGATGAAATTTGGCAGACTGGTAAAGCTTGCCACATTAATAAAGGAGGAAATTGAAAAACCGAAACTTTTCCTTCTTCGGGAAGGGGTGAAATTTATGAAAAACCGGCTGAGTTTTAACGGATATATTATGAGAAATATTTAATAATTATTAACATAAATGTTTAAATGTAATTATTTAGATAAATTAAAGGATAAAACTTTTTAAAAATCAATGATATCTGACCAAAAACATAAATGTGAAAAAGGGGCCAAGTTCGCTACAAACGACAAAAGAGTTGAGATCAAAACGGGTACCAAGTTCCATAGCAGATGTTAAATCATAGTTATAGGGATGTACAACGTTCTTCAATTGATTTAAAAGAAAATTCGTTACGTTCTTTGATAGTAAATGTATAACTTGGCAAGTTTTATTGAATAAATAATTCTATTATTAAATATAATAACATAATGCCTTAGGAGAATGTCATTCAAAAAGAAAACTAAGGATTTTAAAGCATTAATTTATATAGATACTATTGAATGTTTTATTATAAGATGGCAATTCACTGGTAAAAGGGCCATCGAAAAAGTTATTATACCAAACTTTTTGACTTTAATATTTTTCTAGACTATAACTGCATCCTTGTAATGGCTTAGCTCTTAAGAAAGGAGATCATTCTATCCACGTTTTTTTTTTTAGTAATTTTCTTTGATAAGATTATAATGAAAGAATTGCTCATCTGCATATTTATTTAATCATTAAAAAATTTTAAATTTATTTAAGCCTATTCTAGAAACTGCACTGCCCTTTATTATTATTCCAGACTATAATTATAAGTTTTTTGTCAGTGTATTTTTATTCTAATTTAAATAGGGACAATTTTACTATATAATTAACAAATAATAAATCTGAAAAATTTGGAAAGTGTTTCGGGATCGTGCAGTATCGTCATTGGTTTGACTCTATGTATCCAGAGCCGGATTAAATGTCGGCAGCGCCCTAGGCTAGGACCACATCGGCGCCCCTCTATAATATTTTAATAGAAATAAAAATATACTCATTTAGCAATCAAATATTTTTAGGATAAATTTTATTTACAAATAGCTAAATATTAAAAGTATCAACAGATAAATTGTCATATGATTTGATTTAAATTATTCTTTATTATTTTATAAAGAGTTTAACACTACTATGTTATCAAAGTAAAATAAACCTTACTTCTACTATATACTAGGTGTACAAGTATGAAATGGGGATTTGAGAAACAGATGACGTACCAATTCAGTGTGTAGCATAAAGATTTGACATAGATGGCTTTGTTGCTCCATCAACAAGTGTCAAACGCGCATAAGTGATAAATTGAAAAAGTGTTTGCATAGTATTGTTTTGCTGTGTTCAATATGTCGAAATTTGTGCCAAATAAAGAGCATTCGCGGACAGCATTAATTTTTTTGTTTTCATTCGAAGAGAACTGCTGCTGAATCATACCGAATGCTTCGAGAAGCTTATGGTGAACATGCTCCATCGCAAGATAAGTGTGAAAGATGGTTTCTGCGTTTCAAAAATGGTGATTTTGATGTTGCAGACAAGGAACAAGGAAAACCGCCAAAAAGGTAAGAAGATGTAGAATTTCAAGCATTGATGGACGAAACGGTTACCAACAACAATTGATCGGTTTGAACAGTTCGCTATTCAAAAAACGATCAGAATATCAAAAAAAGACAAAATAAGGTCATTTTTCTCCATGACACTTCTCCATCATATAAGGAAAAACCGGTTCGCGAGACGTTGGAAGCACTCAGCTGGGTAGTTCTACCCCATGCGGCTTACTCACCAGACTTTGCTCCTTCCGATTACCACTTGTTTGCATCGATGGGACACGCACTTGCTGAGCAGCGCTTTGGTTCTTACGAAGATATGAAAAAATGGCTCGATGAATGGTTCGTAGGAAAAGGGGGGAAGTTTTTTACTTGCATGGTATTCAGTAGCGTAGCCAGAAAATTTTAATGGGGGGGAGGGGTGGTCAATCCACAAAACAAAATATTTAGTGGGAATTTTTTTTTTGTAAGAATATAAAAGTTGTAAAAATATCCATATTATGTATCAAGTGGAATAATATAATTATTTTGTAAAAATATAAAAGTTGTAAAAATATCCATATTATGTATCAAGTGAAATAATATAGTTATCTTTGTAAAAATATTTTGTATGTCAAGTGAAAAATAATAATTAAAAATAAAGTGAAAAAGTGAGAAGTTCAGTAATTTGCCTGTACCCAAAATAATTATAAAGCCAGAATTAATAGACAATAAAAGTGAAGTATCAGTGATCAATTTTAATGAATTAAAAATAAAACAAATAGACGAAGTAGATTTAAACTTATGGTCCCGCCATAAAAACCAATACATAATAATGATAATTCTAATTATAATAATATTGTTAACCATATTGTACTTATTGAATAAATGTAAAATAAAAATTATTGATATAATTAAATGTAATGATTTAAGTAATACAAATAACAAGGATATAAATGATTATGTAAACAATTCAAATAATTCAAATGATTGTAACTCAAATAATACAAATGTAAGAAATTCAAATAATATGAATGTAAACAATCCAAATGTAATTGAAATTGTAAATGAAAGTTCAATATTTTGATATTTCATTATTTTAAAAATTTAATGAAATTTCCTGAAGAGGAAGGAAAGGTTACGTGCCCAGAAAAGCTTACTCTTGCCTTCTCAGCATTAAGATAACAACTAGTATAAAAGGGCTAGCCAGCTCAGGCCTAGCCAGGGTTCTTGTCTTGTCTCTGCTCGAGTCAAGATCTTCCATCTTGTACACTAACAAAATTCTTGTAGTCCAAATTGTAAACTATTGACATAATAAATCCATTTATTTCCAATATCGTCTTTTTTTAATTAAACGATAGTTGCGGAAACATAATTTTTTACTTTCTATTCCTATATGGTACACAGTTCAAATTATAGCCGCAGGTTGCCGACCCCTGGTATAGACCCATTGCAAAGAATAAAATAAAAAACACAAAATAAAATAAAATAAAAAATATGAATAAAAATTAACAAAAAATAAAATAAAATAAAAAATATGAACAAAAATAAAAAAATAAACAAAAAATAAAACAAAATAAAAAATATGAACAAAAATAAAAAAATAAACAAAAAATAAAATAAAATAAAAAATATGAACAAAAATAAAAAAAAAAGATATGTACAAGCAATCAAGCACTGGACGACACTGGCAAGGGCATGAGGTAGAAATTGGGACCCGCGGGCACCAAACAGAAGCACTAATCGGGTCGTCGATTAATCCAATGTTATAATGGTGGGTGGAGGTTGATTGTCATCATTTTTGCAAGGGGAAGTTTCATTAGTTCGAATTTTATTTTTCCCTTTCGGGCAAAGTCCTTTTTGGACAGTACTTCGTCTCGTTACTGTTCTTTTTTTTTTTTTATTAGAAAGCTGAAAAAATTTAATAAAAATAATTTTAAATTTTAAAAATTCAAATAAAATAAAATTTTGATTAATACCTGAATTGAACTAATGTTTCTATAGAGTTTTGTAATTTTACTGGATTTTAAAATTTCTCTAAATCCATCATTATAAAGAACTCTATATCGTTCTGAAAGTAAAAAAAAAATGTAAATTAAAATGTTCAATAATAAAAAAAAAAAAATTGTGAATTAGTATAAAAACCATTAAAAAGGACATGTTCAACTACTGCTGGGTATTTCTTTCCATCTGCCCATTTTGCTAATACGGGTTCTCCTTTTACAAAGCGAGTATTAGTGGGACTGAAATTATTTAAAAATTTGTTAATTTAATAATAGAAAAAACATATTATAGAAATAAAGATCTTATATTATCTTACATTATTAAATGAGCAATTCTTGTATATATACAGGGTGTTCCACAGAACTCGTTCATTAAAAGTTTTTATGGAAGGAGTTTAGAGAAAATTTTGAACTTTGACATATTTATGTTTTGGAATATGCTCTTTTTAAATAAATTATTAACAACTTTTGGACACTTTCTGCTTTGCCGCAATCGATATTAACTTTCTTATTTTCAATGGAACCACCTAAAATTTTTTGCATCATTAGATTAAGTGTTAAAAACTAAGATGATTTTGTATAATGCAATTGATGTCTAAAATTTATCATTTCTGAGTTATTTTATATTAGATAGTTTGTAAAATCCACCAATTTTGCGTTCATCTTTAAAAATTAATAATAATTAAACTATTGTTTGTAGAATTAATTTGATCAATCAGAACTCTTAATTAGACATTACAGAATCTTATTTAATCAGAAAATTCAAATTTTAAATCCAGGATGACCGTAAAAATCGTTTATTTCGGAAAATCAAAAAGTTGTTAATATTCATATTTTTCAAATGGAACATGACATAAATTTTAGTATGTTTGAATTCTACATAAAAATTCAATAGGAGTTTATTAAATATTCCCTATACCTAAAATGAATAGTTTTTTAAATAAATAAACTGCTAAACTTTATCCAAATTCATTTGAAATATTAATATGTTTGTTCCTTTATTATTAATCAGATATCACTTGCAATTTGTATTTCTTGTTGACATTAATTAAAAATAATTCTCATTTAATAGTCGAGGAATAATCATTCTATATTGGATTTTTGACATTTCGGTTATTATTGTAACAATTGCTGAGACATGGAGGAATCGACTTAAAATCAAAAATAGACATCGATTCTCATCTAATACTTGAGGAATAACAATTCTACATTAGGTTTTTGACGTTTCGATTATTATTGGTAACCATTGCTGAAGACCATGGAAGAATCGACTTAAAATCAAAAATAACGATCGATTCTCATCTAATACTAGAGGAATTACCTTATTGCATTCCATTTTTGATGTTTTGACTATTAATGGCAACCTCTACTGAAAACGTGGAAGAATCGACTTAAAATCAAAAAGACTAAATTCTTTTATGGCAAACAACTCAAGCTTGAGTTGTTTACCAACCATTTCACAGCAAGAAGTCTAACCATTCTTACTTAAGTTAGGTTGAATGAGCTATATTAAAACGATCAAATGAATAAATTTTAAAGAATTTAAAATAAAAAATTAAAAAAAAGTACGATTTTAGTCTAGAGTAAAGTACTTTAAAATGTGATTTTACTAAAAACTTTATTTAACCTTTTTATGGTCCCCAAGGTACTTAATTTGAATATTAAATTTCATTAAAATTGGTTAAGTCATTTTCAAGATTATAATTCGAAAAAACTAAAGAAGTACTGGAATAAAGTTCTAATGTCTATGGGCCGGTATGTACCAAAAACTAATCAGCGCTTCATTTTGTTAAAATAATGGTAGGTTTTCAATTTCAATTCAATCGGTGCAACCGTGTGAAAAAATTCGTTGACGAAAAAAACGATAACACACACACACACATACATACATACATACATACATACATACATCCCCACGCACTTCCAAAAAAATGGCCCTTTTTGCCCTCTCGACGAGATCCCAGGTGATTTTTGGCAAAACCGTCACGTGCTAAAATTCAATCTAATTGAATACTACAATTTGTGACCTTAATTGAGTCCATGGGTTCCGTAGTCTTTACCTGAGGACCCTTTGAAGTCGCGCTTGCAGCGCGACCGATTGCAATACTTTCCCCATGCTTCGCATTGGATAAAGTAAAAATATTTTATATTTCACTCATCCAGATCTTAATTATTTATACATAATAAATAAGATCTAGACGAGTGAAATTTAAATTAAAAAAAAAAAAACTATTCATTTTAGGTATAGGGAATATTTAATAAACTTCGATTGGATTTTTATGTAAAATTCAAAAATACTAAAATTTATGTCATGTTCCATTTGAAAAAATTGAGTATTAACAACTTTTTTATTTTTATAAATAAACAATTATTATGGTCATCCTGGATATAAAATTTTTAATTTTATGATTAAGTAAGACACTTTAATGTCTAATTAAGAGTTCTGATTGATCAAATTAATTCTACAAACAATAGTTTAATTATTATTAATTTTTAAGATGAACGCTAAATTGGTAGATTTTACAAACTATCTAAAATAAAATAACTCAGAAATGATAAATTTTAGACATCAAGTACATTATACAAAATCATCTTAGTTTTTAACACTTAATCTAATGATGCAAAAAATTTTAGGTGGTTCCATTGAAAATAAGAAAGTTAATATCGACTGCGGCAAAGCAGAAAGTTTTTTTTTTAATGATATTGATGAGAGAAGGAGATACACCTGAAGGTGGATCCCCTAAAGGCCTGTATGGGCTGGCCCCTCAATCGTGAAAAGAACAGAGCAGAAGGAAAAGAAGCCGGGATCACGAGCCAATCTCAGAAACTTAGATACAATTCAATATCCAATTTACCAAGGTTTTAGGGGCTTCGAGCAGTGGTAAATTCTCCGCGCGATAAATTCGGTTAAATTTATCTCCCACTTAATTTTTATTACCGGACCCTATACTTACAGAAAAAATGTCTGGGTATAGCCGGGAATCGAACCCGAGACCTCCGGGTTGCCAGTCAGTTGTTCTGACCATTACACCACCGAGGCGGACAAAAGTTGTTAATAATTTATTTAAAAAGAGCATATTCCAAAACATAAATATGTCAAAGTTCAAAATTTTCTCTAAACTCTTTACATGAAAACTTTTAATCAACGAGTTATGTGGAACACCCTGCATAGGAGGGTTCCAGGGTGGGACGAGGTGCGGGGTTACGGGTGCAGGGGTGGAGGTGGGGGTGGGGGTGTTAGGGTGGGGTCAGTCCAGGGGGCGTGTACTATATATATATTTGGATTTTTTTTTAATTTGAAAACGACTCTCTCTTTTTAATTTTTTCAAAATTTGACCCGTGAGCCCAAATGTGAAATTTTTATTTCCGGACCTTAAACACAAAAGGCTTCGTGTCCTCTGGACTCTCATCACCCTCTGAACGCCACGAATCCGGGTGGAGGATTAAGAATTTGTAGACCTCCACCCTTTAGAAAGTACATAGGTATAGTATATCAATAGAAAAAAAAGTTTCCCTTTTGTAGGACATGGATTCCACGCACATATTTTTACTTTATTTAATTCTGAATCCAAATAAAAATCGACCTTTTTATCAGAATTTTAATTAAAAATAATATATTAATATATAGCTTTTAACTGAAGCAAAAAGTTACCAAGTCACTGGAGGTTTTCGACGGAGTCTAGGGCTGTCCATTGGTACCCATTCATCAAATCCTTGAGATTTATTTTCATTATGAATAAGAATTTTTTTATCCCAATCAATTTTGATAATCCTTACGGGAATCCTGAAAAGATAAATGTAATAGGTACTAGAAAATATTGAATTTAAACAAGTACAATAAAAGTTTTCATCACAATAAATATTTTTGAGTTTAATAAAATTTAAAAGTAATAATTCAACTACCTAAGTCAAAATAAAATAAAAAATTAGAATGATCTCTATTTCTTTAGAGCTAAGCCATTGCAAGTGGTCCAAACCTATTTCAGACTATTAGAAAATTTCTTAATTTTTATTATTTTTATAGGCTTTTGACTCTAGGTAAGAAAATGTTAAATTGAAATGAAAATAAGATCATCAAATTATTAATTCACCGAAACTGCAACCAGTGAATTTTGAAGAAGTTTCACTTATTCTCCAATTTAAAGTTTTGGACATAAATAAATGATACATACAGTGGCGGATTATCCATAAAGCAAACTAGGCACGGGCCTAGGGGTGCGAGATTACAAAGGGGCGCGCGCGGAAGTTTTTAAACAAAAAAAAATAAATTAATTTAAGCTAATTGTTTCGTGACAATACTAGGAAAAAGTTAGTGCTAGATATATAGAACAGACAATAAGGATTCATAATTCATAAGCCCAAAACTTTTTGCTGTTTATGTACCAGTTCTAGCCAATCCCTGCTCATTTGACAAATCTGGCAACACTGTCCGAGCTTGTATATATTTTATCATAGAAATTTCAGATAAAGTACATTATAAAGGGAGATTTATAAAACAAAAAGTTCTTAATAAGCGATTGAAAGCTGTTGCGACTCTGGCTGAAGCAGAAAACGTCAAAAAATTACTAAAGTTAATCCACTTTTAGGTCAAATAAATGCGTTGTTGCCAGCTTGTTTTTAATGTAAATTTTTCATTATTTATCAAGCTAGCTATCTACTCTTATTAAACGAGCAAAAATTGTATATATATATGTATTTAAATATTTGTATCTTTTTTCTATTTTGAAAACGGCTCTACCGATTTTGATGAAATCAACTCTATTAACAAGTTTTGAGGATGAGAAAGCGATCTGGCTAGGTCTGGACCTCGACAAATTTCATCTTAATTGATCTTTTCTTAATTAAAGTAATTATTGATAGATGAAAATCTCAATAAAAAAGTTTGTTTACATTTTTTTCAATTATCTTTTATTTATTAATTGGTTTTTTAATTTTAAAACCCACTAATACTTTATACCAAATATTGTTATATATTAGAATTTGCCAATTTAATTGATTAAAATTCCTCTTATTAAAAAACACGGACTAAAAATATTATCGCAAGCTAGAAGATCAAGTACAGTCGATAGTGGGGAAGTAATCTCCGAAATCGAAGCCTCAAATACAATGTATACATTATTTCATGTAAAAAATTGCTTCAATAAAATTATTATTTATTATTTATTTAATTGATTAAAAAACTCGATAAATTGTTATTTAATTAAAAAAAATAATTATACGGAATTTATTTATATACCTATATACACATAATCTGTGGACCACTAGAAAGCTAGAAATTCAAAAACTGGGTGCGGGGTGGGGGTGGATGCAAAGGGCGGATCCAGGGGGGGCTGAGGGGGCGACCGCCCCCCTCCATAGAGGCTCGTGCCTGGCAAAAAAAATTAAATTTGCAAAAAAAAATAATTATTTTTTAAAAAAATTTTAAAATTGAAAATAAAGTTCTATATATGTGTGTAAGTAGATCTTATATAAATCGGGCACCTTATATACATCTCACCCCCCCCCCCCATAATAAATTCCTGGATCCGCCCTTGGGTGGATGTGGGGGTGCAGGAGGTGGGGTGTAGTTGTGAGGGATCCGGGAGTGGGGGCGATGTGCGTGGTTTAAAGGGGAAGGGGTCCAGGGGGCGTGTACTATATATAAGTATTTGTATTTTTTTTAATTTGGTTACCGTGCATCGCTCCAGGTACTTCATTATTATCTCAGAACCTGTTTGTAACTATGAATTAAAATTTTCTTAAATAATGTATTAGTTATTGTTTAATGTTGGTTTAGTTTTTTATAACAATGGTAAAGAAGAGTTTCTTAATTATAATTAAATATATATATAAATTGTGGTGTTTTTTGAGGCTCTTGAAAACCTTGAAAACAGATGTAATGTCTTCGTTAGGAAAAGGAAATAAAATTTCTTTATATTCTAACAAATTTATTTTCATGAAAAACTTATGAGACGTTTCGGCGGATATTCTCACACCATCATCAGTCTACAAGGAAAACATAATCTTAATTACAGTAAATTACTAATTACATGTCATTCTCAAGATAAAAGAAGAAAAGAACTCACCCAAGCTTTTCATAATATAGTACTATATTATGAAAAGCTTGGGTGAGTTCTTTCTTTCTTTTCTTCTATTCTTTTGAGAATGACATGTAATTAGTAATTTACTGTAATTAAGATTATGTTTTCCTTGTAGACTGATGATGGTGTGAGAATATCCGCCGAAACGTCTCATAAGTTTTTCATGAAAATAAATTTGTTAGAATATAAAGAAATTTTATTTCCTTTTTCCTAACGAAGACATTACATCTGTTTTCAAGGTTTTCAAGAGCCTCAAAAAACACCACAATTTATAATTTTAAAACATTATAGTACCATATATAATTAAATATGTATGTAAACTTTCCGATATCCCGTATAGTATAAGTATAAGAGTCTGAAAAACTCTATCTTTGGAATTTAATTTCTACGGAACTATATTGTTCATAAATTTCGTTTTGCCACCAATCGATGGACAAGTATTTAAATAATAATCTCTCTAAATTTCAAAAAAATCCTAAGTAAGCCCATATGGTGAAACAACTACCTTAAAGGGAATCTAATTTACTATCAAAATATATATATACATATATATATATATATATATAGGGTGTTCAATTAAGAAATATATAAAGTTACATATTGTTGCGCTTAAACGAAGCACCCTGTATACAAATGCATATGGTACGTAGATAGACAATAATTAATCATATAATTTATATTCGAAGAGTTTTCTCTCTGACTTAATATAAAATAGTTATAAAGAGAGGACAGACCGATGAATCACCCTGTATACGTCATTGTATATTATTATTATATAATATAATATAATAAGTACCTGGCTACCGAGCGATGCTCGGTATCTTTTTGCTTCAATTAAAAGCTATATATTGATCGCCCAACCCCCCTCGCCCACCCGGACCCCCACCATTTCACACCATCTCATGCACCCTCCACCCTCGCCCCACCCGCTCACCCAGTTTTTGCATTTCAAGCCTTGTAGTGGCCCACAGATTATGTGTATATATGTATAGGTATATAAATAAATACCGTATATTTTTTTTTAATTAAATAACAATTTTTAAGTTCATCAATTAAATTGCCAAATTCTAATATAGAAAAAATACGTTTGTGGGATTTAAAACTCGATTTTTAATCAATTAATTTTTTTTTATAAATTTTATTAAACCAATTATTTTACATTAATTAATGTATACATTGTATTTTTGCTTCGATTCCGGAGATTACTTCTCCACATGCGCGGATCCAGGGGGGCGATGGGGGCGGTCGCCCCCCCAAAGCATTGGAGATCAACATTTTTTATATGTTTATTTAATTTTTTTTTTTTTTAATAACATTAAATTTTAAAAATTGAAGAAAATAAAGTTCTATGTGGGGGCGTCGTCTCTGACCCCCCCCCCCCCCGCTTGGACAATTCGATCGCGACACACTTCCGAGATCAAAAGTAGATCTTATAGTACCGCACCGACCCCCCCCCCCCCAAACAGAGGTCTTGATCCGCGCCTGCTTCTCCACCATCGAGTGTCCTTATTCATCTTTAGTCCTTGTTTTTAATAAGAGGAAAAATCTAATTAGATAAAAAAACCTCTTTTCCGATAATTATTTCAATTCCATTATTCCCCAATCAAGTCGATTGGTTTCCTCCAATCCATCTCTCCACCCATCCTTCTCAATCCCAATCAATTAAATCAGCTAACTTTTAATATATATTATAATATTTGTAATGATCTATTAGTGGAATTTAAAATTAAAAAACCAATTAATAATTAAAAGGAAATTGAATGAAAATGTAATTATACATTTTATCGAGACAACCACCTGTGAATAATTGTTTCAAAAAACCTATCAAAAACAACTTAGCCGAAGATGAGACCGTGACAGATCGAATGTCCAACACAAAACCCTCCTGGCCCGTGAATTTCATCCAAATCGTTAGAGCCGTTTTCGAGAACCCGATTGGATATATACGTATATATATATATATATACAAGAATTTCTCATTTAATAATATAAGTACCTGGAGCCACCGAGCGATGCACGGTAACCCTTGACCCCTCCTCCTGAAACCACACACCTCGCCCCCACCACTGTACCCCCGCCCCACCCCACCCCGGATCCCCATAACTGCACCCCCCACATCCCCGCACCCAGTTTTTGCATTTCTAGCTTTCTAGTGGTCTACATATTATATGTATATGTGCCAGACAACTTCATTCGCCAATACATATATCCCCATGACTTCAAGGAACTGGATCTCTCTCCCAGCCTCCATCTTTCCCAGCACTTATAATCTTCAAACCTTCAAAACCCGAGTGCATAGACACCCTCATACGTCTACACCCTCTCACTTAATCAACTTTCCCTTCTCTTCGGTAATGCAAGGGTCTTTCGAGATCCATAGGGGATGCATCTTTACTGGTGCACCCCTTCTTGCATTTGATTGCATTAAAAAAAAAAAAAAAAAAAAAATATTTGTTTAATCGTACACCAATTGCCCACATTCGTTCATATTGATAAACATATAAATAGGAAAATAATAATAAAAAAATAATCGTATAGGATCTGAAATAAAAACATAAAATTAAATAAGATTTGTTTCCAAATTATATAAAAAAAGCCACTTCAACCACTGTATTTGTAAACACACCTGTAATATTATGATTTAGACACCTGTTAATTAAAAACAAATAAAAAATTCCTAATTTTAATATAATATATAATTTTTGCTCGTTTGATAAGAGTAGATAGATAGATAATATTAATAAAATGAAATCGATGATTACCATAGATTTGTTTGTGAATCTTTAGCTCCAATTATCGCTCCTAATGCAAACCTCAATTTGTTTTTCTCTTTTTCTTCTTCTTCCACATAAACAGAGATTGAATCGCTCGATGAATCTGACAATTCTATTTCTGTAGTTGAAGTAGGAAATTTATTAATGGCTTCAGCCGATGTTGGTTTAGGTATTCGATTTTTCACACTAGGATAAGCTCCTTCTATGAGAGTCCTTTGTCCGTTAATTATTATGTAATCGGATTTTTTGAAATGTTTCGAACATATTACGGAATTTTGGGTAGGTTCAAATTTCTTTCCCCTATTTTCATGGACATATTCTATCCATTTATTAAGATATGATTCCTTAAGAGGAAATGGATGGAATATTAATTTCTGACTATTCTTGGTGTTTTCTGGGCAAAAAGCCACGCAGCACGCTCTGCCCATCTATGAACAAAAGTAGAGTTAAATAATATTTAATTGAAAAGTTTTTATTTTGCCGAGAGTAGCAGAGTTGTTGATTCATAAAGAGAAACAAAGAGGTTGTCCTCTGCTTGATCCAAATACATACACATATATATCGAAATTATATATATCTGTATATATACATATATATATTATTTATTTGCTTGAGAGTATAGTTTCGAAGGCTTGGCCCTCAGTCTTTTTAATTATAAATATTATTTTTCATGGGATCAGTATTGCGTGGATATTGAAATTTTTTTCCTTCTTTCTCAGCTGAATAGCCAGGTAGAATTATTCAGTTGAGAAAGAAGGAAAAAAATTTTTAAAAATTTTCAATATCCACGCAATACTGAACCCATTAAAAATAATATTTATAATTAAAAAGACTGAGGGCCAAGCCTTCGAAACTATACTCTCAAGCAAATAAATAATATATATATACGGATATATATAATTTCGATATATATGTGTGGGTATATTTATTTGCATCAAGCAGAGGACAACCTCTTTGTTTCCCTTTTTAAATAATATTTAGTTACTACTAGTAATACTAATTAAATAAAGCATGCATACAAGAAATTAACATAAATAGCGAAACATACCTTTGAACTAATATTAATATTTTTTTTATTAATTTATTAAAATTTAGAATTTGCTTGTGTTTAAATAAATTATTAACAAAAAATAAAAAAACAAATAAACAAAAAACAAAAAACAAATAAATTATTAACAAAAAAACAAAAAACAATAAAATATTCTCAAAAATGTAAATTGGGATTTTCTTGCTCGTTGTTGATCACTGGGCTAATATAAATTGAATGAAGAAAAACGGCGATCAATTTAATTATAAAGGATAAAAACAATGTAAGAGTGTAACGGATATCCAATGCGATTAAAAAAAAAAGTCTGTTATAAAAGAAATAAAAAAAAAAAAAAACACGATTTGAAAAAGTACAAAATAAATTGTAATACTTGATCAAAAAGTGTGGGGCGCAGAAAACATATGTACTTTTAATTATAATATAATTATAAGTGCTCAACACTTTAATTTTTGTAGTTAATTATTTTGATAAAGAAAAGTTTACGGAATTTTTTTTTTTTTTTTTTTTAAAAATTGACCTTGTCCGTTAGAACATTTGGTCAGTGATACATAAAATACATATTTTTACAAAATTTTATATAATTGTAATGTTAATTAGGTACATAAGATTTACAAGCTAAAAGTAAGAAACATACATTATTTTAAGTATTTTTTTTTCAAATTACATTTCTACTGTTTATGCAATTAATTAATTTTTCCTAAAGAAATTATGTATCTAACAATATATCTACTTAAGTCATCGTTGCGGTTTAAATAAGAAAGAAGTATTGTCATATTTGTTGGAAGTTCTATTTTTCTTTGGATTGTTGTATAGAAGCGTTCAATTTTGTTGATATTGTTTGCGCATCCCAAGTAAAAGTGATTGATATCCCCAATCGTGGATCCATCACAAGAACAAAAAGGATTCTCTCGAAGACCTATTCTGTACATATGAGCTGGGGTAGTAGCATGGCCTATTCTCAGCCTAATTAGTTGTACAGTTATTTTTCTAAACAGCTTGATATCATCAAACCATGGTCTTTTTGGTATATTAGGCTGTATGTTGTATAGATGCTTCCCTTTATTTAGAGCTGTATTCTTCCAGAAGGATTGCCATTCTGTATTTGTTTCATTTTTTATTATGACTTTTATGTCTTTTATTGGCAATTCTATTTCAAGTAATTGGCCTTGGAGTGAGGCTAAATAGGCCAGCTTATCCACTCTTTCATTATTCCTAATACCTGAGTGACTTGGGATCCAGAGTAGCGCTATCTCACTTATTCATATAATGGCACTCCAATATATCATTGACTATATTTAGTATAAGGTATGATGGATTTGTTTACGGAATTTGTTTACGGAATTTAATAGAATGAAATGTTTTTATATTTATTATTTTTATATAAATTTGATTAAATTAAATAAATAAATAATTGTTTTTATAGAGAAATGTTTGCAGAATTTAACATTGATCACATTCATAGATAAATATACATACATACATTAGGGCGCTCCTTATTTTGGACATTTTCGAATATTTACGCGACGGGGAGCTCATATAGTTCTAAATAAATAAATAAAAATATTCCCCAAGTTTCAAGTCTCTATCTCAATTTTAAACTAGTGCTACACAGCGATTAATTTTCCCACCTAAATAACATAGGGTTTTTGGCATTGAACGATCAATTTTTTATTCCGGCCAAAGTAATGGTTCAAAAAATTTGAAACCCTGTAGACTTTATCCTTATAATAGTAGCTATCCCTCAGAATTTTTACAGATTTTTAGCTATTACAATTTTGGAGTTACATCTAGATAAAATATTGCTATATCTTAGTATTAGTAAGTTATAGACTCCAAAATTATAATAGCTAAAAATCTGTAAAAATTCTGAAGGATAGCTACTATTATAAAGATAAAGTCTAAAGAGTTTCAAATTTTTTGAATCATTACTTTGGCCGGAATAAAAATTTGATCGTTCAATGCCAAAAACCCCATGTTATTTAAGATGGGAAACTTAATCGTAGTATAACACTAGGTTAAAATTGAGATAGAGACTTGAAATTTGGGGATATTTTTATTTATTTATTTAGAACCAAATGAGCTCCCTGACTCGCGTAAATATTCGAAAATATCCAAAATAAGGAAAACACTAACATACATACGAGCCCCGTCCCATCTCAATTGGCCCACCAATATTTTTTCTTTTTAAATAAAATTATGCTAATTCACGGTAAATTTAATTTAAATATTTATTTTTATTATCATTTGGAACAACATTTTAACAATTTTAAAAATTTTATTGTAACATTTAACTTAAAATTATTTTTTAATTGTTAAAAACAAGGAAAACATAGAAAATCCAAAACCTTTACCACTGTGTGAAAGTATCCCAAATATTTTGCAGTTTGTGTTTTAATTCGACTACGTTTCTAGCTGGTTGTATTCGTAATAGCTTTTTCATTGTGTGCCAAAGAGTTTCTATTGGTGACAAGTCGGGATTGTTTGCCACCCACTCCAAAAGTGGAACATTATGATCAGAAAGACATTTTAAAGATTTTCTTGATGTATGGCAGGCCGCCCGTCTTGTTGGAACACAAAATTACCTTGTAAGTTTTAAAACCTAACTTAAGGGCTTCTCTATGGCACGTGGATCTTGAAACACTTCGCCCCACAGCATCGCTCCAAAGAACAGATAATTCACCATAGTTCGAACGCCTGTTTTTTCTAATAATCTTCTTCAATGCCCGTCTATCAGCATCAGGCGCGGATCCAGACCTCTGTTTGGGGGGGGGGGGGGCGGTCGCCGGTATATAAGATCTACTTTTGATCTCGGAAGTGTGTCGCGATCGAATTGTCCAAGCGGGGGGGGGGTCAAAGACGCCCCCCCCCTACATAGAACTTTATTTTCTTCAATTTTAAAATTTAATGTTATAAAAAAAAAAAATTAAATAAACACATAAAAATTGTTGATCTTCAATGTTTTGAGGGGGCGGTCGCCCCCATCGCCCCCCTGGATCCGCGCATGATCAGCATCTGATATTTTGGATTTCGACGCATACCGAGGTTTTGTAGCTATTGTACCCGTTGTTTTATAAACTCGAATAATATTTCTGACAGTAAACTTTGATAAATTAACTAGATCGCCAATTTCCGCGTTTGATTTTTCCTTTTTAAATAAATTGATAATAATTGAGCGAATTTTTTCATCAACAACCTTTCCACGAGTCATTTTTACTAATAATAAACAAAACAAACTTTCTTTTGTTGGAAAAAGGCAAAGCCTACTTGATTATTTCACATATTCAAAGATTCTTAAAAAAAAATCGTGAAAAGCAAAGAACTATTTTTTATATAAAAATATGTTTTTAACAATTAAAAAATAATTTTAAGTTAAATGTTACAATAAAATGTTTTAAATTGTTTAAAATGTTGTTCCAAATGATAATAAAAATTAATATTTAAATTAAATTTACCGTGAATTAGCATAATTTTATTTAAAAAGAAAAAATATTGGTGGGCCAATTGAGATGGGACGGGGCTCGTACATACAATACATACAGGTGAAAGTAATATAAAGCGTGTAAAAACAAACGAATTTTATCTATCTGTCTACTCTTCTTAATTAAACGAGCAAAAATATATACAATACAGTCCAGAGGCGGATTAAATGTCCACAGCCCCCTAGGTTAGGACCTCATCGGCGCCCCTCTATAATATTTTAATAGAAATAAAATACGGATTTTGCACAATCTTTTTTTTATTAATATTTAATTTTCCTACGACGCGACGTTTCGTCCCTTTCAGGACTTTATCAAGTACTCAATTACTCAAAACATTAATCTAGTACTTGATTAAGTCCTGAAAGGAACGAAACGTCGTAGGAAAAAATTAAAACATTAATAAGAAAAGATTGTCCAAAATCCGTTAATCTTTTATTTAATTATTATCATTAATCAACTAAATTAAAATATATATTGATCTATCTGTGAGCCAGTCAGCGGCCCTTCTGGCATTTGCCAGATGGTCAGTTCACTCAGATAACTTAAATTGTAATATAAAATACAATGGGTATAGGTACATTTTATAGAAATCAAAACAAAATAATATTAAATAATATAAATATTTATTTAGTAACGTTTTGAAAGAAAGAATAAGATATTATTTATATACATAAAAATAAGTCATTTTACATTAGATTTTTTTCAGAATTTGTCTTCTCATTGCAATTAAATTAGAAAAAGAAAAATACAAATCAAGACATGGTGAATAATTTAGTATTGAAGTATATAAATATATTATATATATCGACGCTACAAAGCAATTTTGCTGTATATATCGAAAAAATATAAATATCACCATAATATTTCATTGTTCATATCCATAATCAAATATTTAAAAGGATTGTAGGCAGTTGGACCAAAATTTAAATCAAACGGAAAGTTTTTTTAATTAAATGGGCCAAACTACTAGTAATTATTAATAAATTAATAAATTCAAAGTTTTTTTGCCGAGAGTAGCAGAATTTTTATATATTGAAGGAGACAATAAAAGAGTGAGTCTTCTGCTGGAATTATAAATTTTATTTATTTATAACGAAACTATAGTCTCGTTATAAATAAATAAAATTTATAATTCCAGCAGAAGACACACTCTTTTATTGTCTCCTTCAATAAATAAATTGACAAATATGCAAAGAGATTAATTTGTGTGAGTCCTGAGGAAGTCAACAAAGTTGACGAAACGTTGACATAAAATAAAAAATACTTGCATAAGCTAAAAATTGTCCTTATTTCCCTACAACAACTTATTAATTTAATCGATGGACATAAATAATCAAAATTTTTAATAATAAACTTGAATATAAAGTAAATTGTTCATTTATGCCTATACTATAAATACATCGCCTTAAAATCTCAATAAAACCATTTTATTCTGTCAGTGTGTCTGGATTAGGGCTTCGCACGAGACGAGACGAGACGAGACGAGATTTGAGAAAATCTCGTCTCGGTCTCGTGGATTGTCAAAAAAGACAGTATGTCTCGGTCTCGGTCTCGGTCTCGTCTCGTCAGGGCTAGGTCTCGTTTGATCTCTTTGGTCTCGTTTGATCTCGTTTAGTCTCTTTTGGTCTCGTTTGATCTAGTTTGGTCTCTTTTGGTCTCGCCAAGTATCGTTACATTCTTATTTTTTTAAAGTATAGTAAAAATATAAAAAATTAAATAAATGAAATTAAATTTTTCCCTTACGAAGAAATATTTCACTCGAAATTTATTATTGAAAAACCTGAAAAACCTCGGCAACGAAGCCTGGATAACCTTTCCTTTGTATTGAATATCCTAAGTGTTAAAAAAATATATATGAGTTAAAAATAGATTATCATTGTAAAATTGTAAAAATTGTGCATCGCGGAGAGTCTTTGACCAAGTATTTTACAATATTTATTTTCAATAAATTTAAAAATATATTTTAATTTATTCAATAGAATATTTTTTTAACCACTCAAAAAATGGATACGAGACCACGAGACTAGACACGAGACTCTCGCGGTATCGTCTCGTAGAAACGAGACGAGACGAGACGTGACCAAGTCTGAATTCAGATACCCACAATAACTTAACAACAAAAAGTCGTAGAAAGTTTCTTTTTGTGTTATAATGTTTGTATATATAATGAGAAGAAAGAACTGACTAAATTTTGGGCTTTAGAACATCTGGTTCGAGAAAACATGGATTCAGATACCCACAATAACTTAACAATGAAAAGTCGTAGAACGTTTGTTTTTGTGTTATGATGTTTGTATTTCTAATGAGAAGGAAGAACTGACTAAATTTTGGGCTTTGAAACATCTGGTTCGGAAATGCAGAAAATATAATTTTTAAAAGCTTTAAAACCCGTTTTTGTCATTTTCTTCGATCAGATTCTAATGAAAGTATCGCTCACCTGTACATTTATTAAATAGATTTTATTCAATTTTGATTTTTTGTTATAAAATTATTATAACGAAGAACAATTACAATTGTTTTTTTTAATGTTTTAAATTGTCTTGATAACAAATTGAATGATTCGATGAAGACATACTCTTTAGAATGTTTTTTTCTTGTAGTTATAACACCTGACAAATAAGTTTATAAAATGAGCCATTGAGAAAGTCGCTAATTAGTGACGAAACGTTTGGCCCATTTAGTTAAAAAACTTTGCGTTTGATTTAAATTCTGGTCCAATTCCCTACGATCCTTTTAAATAAATATCACTTTTCAAAAGTTAGTTTTAACATAAAAAATAACAATAATATTTAATTAAAGGCTAGAATAAATTTAAATTTAACATTTAGCAAACATTTAGGCTGCCTGAGAAAAAGATCTAGACCAGAGGTCGACAAACCTTTTAGATATAATAATAATAATTATTATTATTATTATATATTAGCTATTTTAGCTAAACATCATATAAAACAATATATAATTTGTTTAAAATAATACAGTCAATTATAAAATACAAGAAGATAAAGAGCATTAACAGTTAACCCGAAGGGCATACATATACCAATATAATAGTTTTGGTATTCGTTTGTCGTTTGTTCTTTTTTTGAACTGAAATCCTTTACATATATGTTTTTTCCTGTTATAAATGCGGAAATGTTATTAGGAACTAAAATGTCGATCCCGCTTTAGATACTGAACCAATTGAAAAACAAAATAAAAAATAAAAGAAGGCGTTTGCCAGTATAAATACTGGGGAAGTGGAAGACCCTACTTGTATGAGGTTCACAATTTTACCAAATAACAATATTATTTAAGATAGTAGTGGCCCTACAATATTATTATTATAATTTTTTTTATTTATTGTCATCGGGAACAAAGCCCATTTAGACAGCACATCAGTAAAGTGTTAGTAGTGTTAGAGAGGGAACCGAGTCTTAGCCGGAAGAAATTTTATATGCTAGCCAGGCTCGAACATCTTCATCAACGATGCTGAAGCGGAGCCAGCTCGGCCAACCCGACTCCCCATAATATTTTTAAAGTAGACAATAGATATCCCACAATTTCATATAATATATATTTTATTATTTGTTCTAATTAGAAATTGCGGATATATTTTATATTAAACTGTTTGTGGATTGTAAAAATATTAAATTTAAATTTGTAGAAAAAATTCAATTAGAATTTGGAATAAGAATAGAAAAAAGAAAAAAAGAGGTCGGTGAACATAATATCTTCTTGGGACTAAAAGTTAACTTTTTATTAACCACATCGCTTAATTGACCCCTCAGGAGTCTTATGTTTTAAATTTCAAGTCAATCGATTAAGCAGTTTAATCTGGAGGTCGGTGAACATAGAGATATAGAATCCGAAAACTACCATATTGGTATAATATAATAACAATTTATATTTATTCATAATACAAACATGATGATCAACAATACACAAAGCATGACATGACATATACCCGCAAAAGAATAACAAACATTATTATACATATTTCGGTAAATACATAAATGACAATAGAAACAATCTCACCTCTCTCTTAAACACACGTTTTAAGTTTTTTTTATATATTCCGGCATGTTATTATACCAATGCTCTTAATCCCTTATAAAATACGTTGTTCATTGTACTTGTTTTGTTTATTGCCGACCACTAACATAATTTTTAAAGCTATGAATTATTTACGAGGATTGAGTATGAAATATGTACATATACATATAAATTTATTTATATATTAATTATTTTAATTGAATTTATCTGACGATAAAAGCGTAATAAATAATACTAAGGCTAGGCACACACAGTCGATTTTCAGTCGAGCGATAGTTTAGTTGATGGACATAAATATATTAAGTTTAATGTAGGTGCATACACAACACAACTGCAGATCAACTCGATTATTTAATCAAAAGGGATCGATGAGCACTTTTGATAAAAAAAATCGAGCTTAGTTAGTTAATTAGAGTTGGTTATAAATTGATAATTCATCACGATTTCAAACCAGCCCAACTAAATTGTTGGGTCGACTGAAAATCGACTGTGTGTGCCTAGCCTAATAAGTATTTATTAAAAATTGGGGTGACATTTGCGGCTTAAATAATATCTGAAATTTTTTGCGGACCAGTAAAATTTCGTCATGGACCACCGGTTGACGACCACTGTTCTAGACTAACCGATTTGAATATTATCAATGGAAAGTTAAATTTTAAGTATTTAAATGTAAAAAACATAAATGTCTTTATAAAAGTTTGAATAGAAAAATTAAATATGGAGATTTTTATTTTATGTGTTGTATTTTTAATACCCTCTAAGGTAGAGCTAAAAGCATACACAAATGTAAGCTGTTTTTCATTTTATAAATTGCTAGCTGCGAGGCCCGCCTTAGGCTTCGCTTTTAAGCCCGTCTTCGGACTTTTTAATTTCATTTTATTAATTAATGGTTCATTACATATATTATTATATAACTGTATATATATTCGCGTTATAACCACTACTGCTACCTAGTCTTCTAGTAAGTAAACTTTCTAATAAATACATACATTGAAAAAATGTTATTGATTGTTATTTAATAAATAATTACAAAGCTTTTATATAGGGGGGACATATTTAGGACAGACAAAACAAAATCTAAAATTTAGGAACATAATTATTCATTTAGAACAAAAAATTCAGAATTTACTATGCTACTAGCTAGCCATTCAACTAAGCTGTTGCTCACATTCTTGTAGAGTGTCCAATTTATGAGAGAGAAAGAGCCCAAAATAATATAAATCTTAGTATGAAAGAAATTCTAAACAACGCACAAGATGATAGCATCAATAATATAATCAAATTTCTAAAAAATATAAATTTTCTATATCTTATATGAAAAAATGCGATAACTAAATCTATTTAACTTATCTAATCTGAGGCGCTAATGACCCTTGCCGTTGATGCGCTCTTAAACACCTATATATAATAATAATAACTAAGCTGGGACATAATTATGATTTTTCTAATACCAAAATTTTAGATAAAAAGCAGAATTTAGAAAAAATATTAATTAATTTTAGAAATGATGGAAATTTTAAACAACAAAAATTCAATAACAAAAGGTCATGGGGGGTCGGGTAGGCTAGGGGTTAGCCTGCTAACCAAGTGGACCCGGGTTCGATACAAGTAGGTTATAATGAAAGGCAGTCCATAAATTATTTAAATTTTATTCAAATTCCGACGTTTCAGAGACTTTTTCTCTCCTTCTTCAGGGTATTGAATAGTTATACTCACCCATCAATAACTTTCATTATAACCTACTTATTTCGCTTACCAGTCCGTCTTTCTAAGAAAATAAATAAAATTAAATATTTCGATACTTTTATTTTGACGAATTCATGAGGATATTGTACTCTATTGATTGAGATATTATAAATATAAAAAGAAGACATCTATGTCTAACTAAAACTGACATTAACTCATTTTTTTCAAAATTGGACTTACGCCACTTTCAAAATAAACGCCTCATATACAATATGGATTTAATTTTAATGTATATATATAACAGGCCAATTAAATTGAAAATAATAACATTTCAAAAACGGTTCAAAAGTGTAAATAGAAAAATTTCTAATTAATATTCTTTTATTGAGAATCATCTTTTTATTTATCTTTTGATTGCTTTCAATTAGATCCTCAATTTTAAATCTATCAGCTCGTCTATGAGAAAAAACATTTAATAAAATGTAAATATAAATCTTGTATAAAATTGAAAGTTTTTACCGAGAGTAGCAGAATTTTTATATATTGAAGGAGACAATAAAAGAGTGTGTCTTCTGCTGGAATTATAAATTTTATTTATTTATAACGAGACTATAGTTTCGAGGGCTTTGCCCTCTTCATCAGTCTATTACAATGGATTCACAGGAATTAATTTATGAATACATATGATTCATAAATTAATTCCTGTGAATCCATTGTAATAGACTGATGAAGAGGGCAAAGCCCTCGAAACTATAGTCTCGTTATAAATAAATAAAATTTATAATTCCAGCAGAAGACACACTCTTTTATTGTCTCCTTCAATAAATCTTGTAAACAATTTCATTCTGTACTAGATGAAGGAGGAGGTATCAGCCAAAGATGGAATCACTGGGTTCAATAAAACACCTTTAATAAGACGTTTCGGCCTGAATTTTATTTTTCATTCTGAAACTTTTGGGTCCAGGTAGGTTATAAAATTACATGAAGCTAAAAAAAAAAATAATAATTTATTTTTGACAAGGCTTGATTCGATTACATATGTGTACCGCATTTTGTGTATAACTCCTAATTGACTGAAGATGGCCAAATAAAATTCAGGCCGAAACGTCTTATTAAAGGTGTTTTATTGAACCCAGTGATTCCATCTTTGGCTGATACCTCCTCCTTCATCTAGTACAGTTTCATCACAGCCACGAGCTCTAACAATATTCATAATAACAATTTCATTCTCTAAAAAAAAAAAAGGTTTTCAATGCTTTACAAAATATCGAAGTTTTAAGTTTTTTAAATATGAAAGAATATCTTAGGTCGTTTCGTAAATTAAACTAGAGTTTTGATTCGAATGTTTAATTTTGGACCCTAGTATATATGCAATAACGTTCAGCTGTGGTGTTTTTACAGTAAACATTTCAAATTCTGACATTTATTCTCTCAATAGGGATCCTGTAACGGGTGCCCACACTCAATCTATATCAGGAAAAATAAATTTGTTATAAAATAGTTGATTGGTGGTTTCGCCCTTTGAGATATTTCGAAATGAAATTTCCCTAGAGAGCATATTATATTGGTATATTCATTATGGACAATCAATTATTATTATTAACATTATTAAAATTGTAATGCATGAAATTGTAATTTTGCCATATTAATGGCTAAAAAGGACGTGACTACGTCTATTTTCGTTAAATTTTGTGGATTAAAACATTGGGTTGTGGAATAATTTATTATAGCTTTTTGCCTGTCGGCCTCTCATACTTGAAAACGATCATAGATAAATTGATCGAAACGTTTGTATTTTATTGTAAATGTTTTAGGTTTATTAATAGATAATGATACATATAATATTAAGAGTTGAAATGTTATTTAAATCACACATAATTAATTATAATTATTATTTATTCAACACGAACAAATAATTATAATTAATTATGTGTGATTTAAATAACATTTCAACTCTTAATAAAATTAATCACATAAAATACAAGCTTTAACAGCTACATTTCTAATAAATATAATATTTAATTTCTATATAAAATCAAGAGAGATGGTCAACTACTAAATTCGAGGTTTTATGGATTATTTTTATTATCCCGTATGGAAATCAATAGATTTTCGAAATATGTTGTTTATATATTTTTTGAAAATATACTCAACAGCAAAACAAACCGGCCACCCAATATTTTTCTGATAAAACGAAAAAAAAAAAATTTTAAATGAAAATAATACAACCAATGTTATATTTAATAAGAAATTAGATAATTTACAATGTAAATACTTTTTATTAATATGTGTACTGTATATTTATCAATATGTAATATTATCTTTAAAATGAAAAAATATCAAAATACAGCGTAATAGATAATTTATCATTTATTAATATTTATCTATTATTTAGCATTAAAATTAATAAAAAAAATATGTCCTAGAATCTAGTATTTCCCCCGCGTGCTATTTTAAGGGTCCTCATGCGAACAGGCATCGACTCTATTATAAGTTTTTTTATCATTTCGTTTTATCAGAAAAACATTGAGTGGCCGGTTTTTTTTTTTTGCTGTTGAGTGTATATTAAAAATATAAAATTTTTGTGTTAAATTTATATAAAGTTTATGTTTTCTATATATTTTTAAAATATAATTATTTTTATGTCGCTCTAGTATAAACTTTATATAAATTCAACACGAAAATTTTATATTTTTAATATATTTCCTATATATTTTCAAAAAATATATAAAAAAACATAGCCATGGACCTTTTCTATTTTCGAAAAGGCCAAAATGTGTACACATAGAATGCTGATAAGGTAGAGTCAAATGTCATTTTGTGTTATTCTCTCCTTATTTCTTATAATTAAAAACATGCCAATGACAATTTTTGCAAAAAAATTTGTAACCATGACAATTACAATGTAAGGAAGCAACACTAAACAAATTTCTGTACTCCTTAGGTGCTGAAGAAGGGCCAACAGCCAGAAACAAAATTATATATAATTTGTACACCAATAAACACACATTGATGTTTTAAGTCCCACACTTAAAACTGTTTTATTATTACTTAACCAACAAGTAAATCATTTTCCGCAACACCTCTAACAAGAATACCATCTCTACTATTAAAAAAACATATTTCGAAAATCTATTTATTTTCAT
This sequence comes from Forficula auricularia, assembly GCA_024734495.1. Taxonomy (NCBI): domain Eukaryota; kingdom Metazoa; phylum Arthropoda; class Insecta; order Dermaptera; family Forficulidae; genus Forficula; species Forficula auricularia. The sequence goes on along the minus strand of JALMQS010000099.1, from coordinate 2,039,481 downwards.
ACGGGATGTCAGATTCTAATTAAAATATATAGTTTGGCTGAATGTTAAAATTTAGAATCAAATGACCGCGAAATTTTTTAACGAAGAAGATCGATTCTTTGAGTGAAAAAATTGTATGACAGACGTGGTACACCTCGGTGGGCAAGTCAACTGCTTGGATTGCATTTTTGGAATTCGGGTTCTATTCCCAAAGGGGTTAAACAACCCTTCTGACAAAATAAAAATAATCCATGATCTCTCATGATTTTAATATAGAAATTTTAACCCTACTACTATCAATTGAAAGTTTCTTTTTGCCGAGAGTAGCAGAATTTTTGTTAATTGAAGGAGACAATAAAAGAGTGAGTCTTCTGCTGTAATAATCTGATGAAGAGAGCAAAGCTCTCGAAACTATAGCCTCGTTATAAATAAATTAAAAATTTATAATACCAGCAGAAGACACACTTTTTTTATTGTCTCCTTCAACCTACTACTATCGGCATTTGTCTATTATATTGATATATATTTAATTAATAAATTCAAATCTTTTATAAAAACAATCTTCAAACGTTTATTGAAATTTCAAACTTTTCGGAAGAATTTCTCCTTTATTTATTTTATTTTATTTATTAATAATGTAATATACATAGGTCAGTGTAGTGTGTAGACCCTTGTTGTGTACATTCAAGAGAAAAAATTCAATGGAATTTTAATTTTTAAATCTTAAAAAAAGAAAGAAAAAGTTGTTTTATATTTATTATTTCATAAAGCAACTTTTTCTTTCTTTTTTAAGATTCGAAAATTAAAATTCGAAAATTAAAATTCCATTAAGGTAGTTGTTTTGCGACAATACTAGCAAAAAGTTAATGCTAGAGTATATGGAACAGACAATAAGGATTCATGGTTCATAAGCCCAAAACTTTTTGCTGTTTATATGTACCAATTCTAGCCAATCCCGTGATCGTTTGACAAATTTGGCACCATTGTAAGAGATTGAATATTTTTATTTTAAAATGACAGATAAAATAGATTTTAAATTTCTATAAAAATCGTTTTGTTATTTTTTAACAAATGTAATCAACGCCTACGTTACACCCTATTAAAATTATAATTTTGAAAAAATCTAGCGCATGCATCTTTCGCTGGTTAAATAAATGCGCTGTTGCCAAATTGTTTTTAGTGTAAATTATTTTTATACATTTTTCATTATTTATTCGTTATTATCTCAGAAACTGTGTTGTAACTATGAATCAAAATTGTCTTAAAATATATATTGGTTATTGTTTAATGTTGGTTTAGTTTTTTATAAAAATGATAAGAAGGGTTTCTTAATTATAATTAAATATGTATGTAAATTTTTCTATATTCCGTATAGTGCAATGTTAAAGAGCCTGAAAAACTCAATTTTTGAAATTTAATATCTCCGGAACTGTAATGTTCATAAATTTAGTTTTGCCACCAATCGATGCACAAGTATTTAAATAATAATCTGTCTAAATTTCAAAAAAATCCTAAGAAAACGCATTTGGCGGAACAACTACCTTAATAAAGGGAGAAACGTTTCTTCTTCTTCAAGCGTCATACTCGATTCCAATATCGAGCTTTGCCGTTTATTATGGAGAGTATCCTTTCCATAGTACTAATTTTCGTGGAGAAATTTTTCACATGGGTGGTTCCCCATTGCTTTCCCCTAGATTTAGTGAAGCATTATTGACAAAATTGAAAATTGTTCTGATTAAGATGAGATTTGATCTGAGCTCAAGCGCCTTAGCCAGTGACTTAAATAAACGTTTGAAGATTGTTTTTTTATAAAAAATTTGTATTTATTTATATAATCATAATCAATAAAATTTTTTTAAGATATACTATATAATATTTATCTAGATTAATTTGTAACAACGCTTAGAGAAATTTCTCTAAAAAAATTATGCTCTTGCCTAGAATCGAACCGACGAACTCTTGAACTATGGGTATCTGTTCTAACCATTAGACCAATTTCACATTAATATATATATCTTGATTTCTTTTACTAAAACTATATATTTTTGATTTAGACATTGTGTCTAGATAATATTGTATTCATTTGATCTCGAATGAAAATGAAAAAACACCAATAGATTTTAAATTAAGAAACATTAAATAAAAATTAATTAACGAGGCAAATTTAAAATATAATTTAAACTGATGGCTCCAATCGATTTTCATTAACCAGGCAAATTTGAAATATATATATTTGAATTTTGAAATGAAAGACTCCAATTCATTTTAAATTAAGAAACATTAAATATATTGATAATTGTTCCTCCCCCCCCCCCTCGCCACTCAAAAATTAAAGATGCGAAACTTTTAAGAGACGATGTATTTTCGGTAGTTTACGGGTATACATTTGGAGTGTGGTTTTTTAAGAGGAATAAAATTTTTGGACCGGGACGCTGCCCGCCAGGGCACCAGCCCGGAAGTCCGAGCTTCGAGGGCGTGCCGAAGGCACGCACGAAAAGCTGGTATTTAATAGTGTTATATGGTGGTTTTTATTTCAAAGTCGTAAGAAATTGATTAGATATCTTAAGAAATAATTGATTTAAGCGCAATGAGAAGATATTCCATACAAATAAATAAATAAATAAATGTTGACTTGTTATAGGGAGTTAGTAGGCAGGAAGATGGCACACACAGGCCGTTGGAAAACGAAAGACGCGGATTTTGGGGCAATCCTCAGGTCTGTCGGGATCCCAAGTCATGAGCCTGTCGTAGGTGAACTTCTGCTTGCATATTGAAGATTTACTGGGCGTGCGGAAGGAGCCACTTGGATGGGGCTGCGCCGAGGGTGAGCATTTGGTGCCAGCGAGGCCTGCACAAGGGTGGCCAGCCTCTCGGCAAACGTCCACGAGAACCCGCTGTGTCACGCCTGCTGAGGAGTTCTGGATAACCACGTACCAGCGACCATCGGTGGCGTCACGGCCGTAACCAGGCTCCACCCGACGCAAATCCGACTCGCAGAGGGGAAGCTGTTTCGCATTGTGATTCCATGCCCACTGAAAAAGAAATAAACCACGCTTATTAAAATAAGTTTGATTATTCTAAGATTCTTCCAAAACTTAAGTGACTTATCTAGATATACATTTTATAAATTAAAGGGTTTTTTAGTCACATAAAATAAATTTAGTAATTTTAATCAATTATCATTATTTATTTGATCGATTTACCAGAAATCAGAAATATTATTATCAATTAAATAAATTTAAAAAGATATTTCATGCCAAAGTTGATAAAATGAGCCACAACAAAAGTTGGCGTGAGTCACACGTGGCTCGCGAGCTACGGGTTGGGCACCCTAGTGTATATTTTAAGGGCCAGTTGTATGTCGGTTGGTAAAGTCTTTGTAAAAGTTGACAAAGGGTAAAACAGTAGAATTCATCTTGTGCCCGGCCAGATGGCCAATCAGATGACACGCCATTTCATCTTGGCCATTCCGTCGGGCACAAGGTGAATTCTACGCTTTTACACTTTGTCAACTTTTACAAAGACTTTACCAACCGACATACAACTGGCCCTAAGACATTCAAAATTACAATCTAGATTAAGAATTGGATAGATTTTTAAGGAGATACTCTCTACATGTTCTACTTTATAATCATAACGCTAATTGTCTTTTAGGCAGATTGTAGTACTCACTAAGAGTTAAAAAAAATTATAATTAGCGTGATAACGTCCGGTTTTGAAAGAAACCATCCAGCTTTAGGGTAACCTATCCCTTTACCCTTTGTCCCCAAGCACAATTTCGGGACACAAAACCTGACTGCCGGGTGAGCCTAATATTGAATTCAGGCAACAATTTTCAATCTTTTTACTTTACCATACAGGGTATGGTCAAGTATTGTAATCGTGCATGAAAAAAGTGTTTTTTCCTTCTTTTTTCCAAAATATCTCAAAAACGGCTTAAACTATTTCAATTAAAAAAATTGAGCGAAACCATGGCATTTCGCTCTACAAAAAAGCCCTAATAAGTGAACATCGAAAAAATTATATTTTTCGAGATAATAATTGTTTTGTCAAAATGTCTGTTAGTTAGTTAGCTCAAAAATTAGTGTGAATATCGAAACCAAAGTTCACACGTAGTTTTGGTCCATTGATTTTTCGTTTATTGGGCCACGCAGGTGGGGGCCTCCACTAACAAGAAATATTTACATAGTCGGGTGAATTTAATTATAGGAGTATTTACAAAATTATAGGAACATTTACATAATATATTTACATTTTTTTTTCTCTTTATACAATTTCTAGCGCATGGCGATTTCCCTATAAGTTCTCCTGTTGAAGCTATAAAAATTCATCAAAGAACGCCTCATCGCCCTGAAGGTCATATCGCATAAAGTTCTCTGGGAAATTCCCAGGGCGACAAGGGGAGGCACCGCTTTATGCCACCACACTCCCTTCCACGAGAGTGTGATGGCTTCAACTCTCACAGAACCCGAGCCCACCCCAAACCTTGCTGCAATGTTGCTCACCAGACTGGAGTTGCCCTTATAATAATTGATTTTGTTTCTGTGGGCAACCCCCAGTCCGAGGAGCGCTGACACTATCTGCACATCCAGAACCCACACCGTCCCGGACCCGTCCTTCGCAACCATGTCTGGCTTCCTGTTCCCGGCCGAGCTCTGATATAAATATTCGAGCTCGACCCGCATTCCCTTTTTTATTAGCTCATCAGCCAGACGTCTAACCACCGCATCATGCCCCCTGAGCCTTCCATCATACGTCCGCCCACACGACTGAAGAATATGCGCTGTCGTTTCAGTTTTTCTACACCCGGCCCTAAACATGGGTGGACCCTCCGGTCGCCTTCCCCTACTTGTTCTAACGGCCGAAGGAAGAGACCCCGACCTAAGTCTACATAGTTCAATAAAAATGTTATTCTTAATCGGGTCCGGGTGTATCATATAATTATATGAGGGCTTTGCCCCCGCGCACATCTCCAGATCCCTCGAGTCGACGCTGCTATGCAAGTTCTCGCGCCAGTACTCACCCACCCCCTCCACCCCGCCGAACTTACGGAGGACCCGTTCTGCCCATGCCAATCTCCTGGTGCACGTGTGAGACTCAGCTGCCACCCTGGCAGCTGGGTAATCTGATGTTCTCATTCGGTTTAAACTATTGTGCACCAGGAGAGGTATAAAAGAACCCAGGGATTGTAGCCCGAGCCCGCCATACCTAATTTTGGAGTGAAAATAACCCAAAGGTGTGTCACGGGGGAGTTTTAAGATCGATCTTACAAAAGATCGAATCTTTCTGTCGGCCGCTGACAATTGACCGACTCTACTCCCCCCAGAACGAGGGGGTGAATAGACGATGGGATTATATGGATTCGCAATATCTCCAGCTTCTGTGAGGCCTTTAGTGGAGCCGCAAGGGAAGTGATTCCATTTCTTTGCACGTGAGTGTATTTTAATTTTCCCCCCTTTGAATAGGTACTCATCGCCCCCCAATCGCCACTCACTTATTTATCGCCCCCCCTGATAACCCAAATCGCCCACTTGGGGGGCGACGCCCCAGGTTGGGAACCACTGGCTTAAACAACAAACATAATACAAAAGGTATTAAACAAAATAAATTCTGTTTGAGATTTTTTATTTATTTTGTTAAGCCTTGTCAATTATGTCATTGGAAAATCTGGTATAATGGTCCGTATATATCTATCAACGAGAAAGCTGATCCTAAAAATTGCCTGAAGAAATCGAAAAATATACGACGAAACGTGTTCAACTTTTGGAAATTTAGCTTTTAATTATTTTCTCAAGTCCAAAATCCCAATATCCAGACTAATTATTTAAAAATGTTTTCTGCATTTTTGTACCAGATGTTCTAAAGACCAAAATTTAATCAGTTCTTCGTTCTCTTTATAAATACAAACATTTTAACACAAGAACAAACTTTCTACGACTTTTCGTCTGAATCCAGACACACTGACAGAAAAAAATAGTTTTATTGAGATTTTAAGGCGATGTATTTATAGTATAGGCATAAATGAACAATTTACTTTATATTTAAGTTTATTATTAATTACTTATAAAGCCGTAAATAAGTTTTCCCTTTTATTATTTAATAAAATGTGCAGGTGAGCGATACTTTCATTAGATTCTAGATCGAAGAAAATGACGAAAAAGTGCACGGATAGAATGATCTCTTTTTCTTTTAGAACTAAAGCATTACGACGATGTCAATTACAAGTCCAGACCTGTTTCAGACTATTAGAGAATAATTTCTTAATTTCTATTAATCTAGGAACGACCTTTTGACTCTAGGTAAGAAATTATTAAATCTTATTAATGTAACCCAGCGTTATACTCTTGGTGCAAGAATATGGTAACATTATATCACAAAGTGAATATAATATACACGCTCCACTTAACCGAATAAGTAGGGAAACAATGAATTCATTTAGAACATCAGAATTGGATATTAATATTTAAAATGAAACTGCAAACAGCGTACCGAGTCTTGGAAAAGATTCACTTTTTTCTCCTATTTCAAATTGACAAAGTGAGAATTTCTCTCGAAATGTTTTGAATTGTTATTACACGTTTTCCGATTGTTTTTATAAAGAATTGTAAATATTTTACTTAATACGTATAAAACAATCAAGAAATTATTTTCAAATACTTGTTTAGTTATTAATCAATATTTTTTTGCAACGAAATTTTCTCTGGAGAGAGACGGACTGGTAGAAATTTTAATTGAATGTAATGGAAGGCAGCCCAGAGGTAGTGAGGAAAGAAAAAATTAACACATATAAAATAAAGTGTAATTTATTGGAATCCTTCCTCCTTTCCTTTCAAACAGACGTTTCGGAGGATTTTCCCTCCTTCTTCAGGGTTTCAAAGGGTCAATGAATGAAACAAATAAAATGTTTCCTTCTTCTCTCACAGTAGTGTTCAAAAACATTCTTCATTTTTAACAAGGCATAGAAAAAAAATTGTTTTTCTATGCCTTGTTAAAAATGAAGAATGTTTTTGAACACTACTGTGGAGAGAAGAAGGAAACATTTTATTTGTTTCATTCATTGACCCTTTGAAACCCTGAAGAAGGAGGGAAAATCCTCCGAAACGTCGGTTTGAAAGGAAAGGAGGAAGGATTCCAATAAATTACACTTTATTTTATATGTGTTAATTTTTTCTTTCCTCACTACCTCTGGGCTGCCTTCCATTACATTCAATTAATCAATATGTTTAATAGTGTAATGTGGTTTTTGACAAAAAAAATTAATGAAGGTTAGATTGATGATGTGATCTTCGAAAGACCGACCGCCCATGGCATGGTGAAATTAGAAAGTTAATTAAAATTTTCCAGTATTCCAACAGCGTTTAGTCTCTTAATTCTGAATGAGTCTTCAAGCTATTCATCATCGTAGTTAGAAAGTCAAAGTAAGATTAATAATAATAAAAGTAATAAGGCCCAGGCAAGGTAGTTCAATTTCAAAAGATCAATAACTTGAAGAACTTCATGTTTTCTAACTATGTTTATCATTACTTGAAGAAGCACGAGGAAATATTTTAATAAATTTCTAATTTCTTCATGAATATTGTCGTCTGAAAAAATCTTAAAAAATAAATTATTATTCTAATTGCTTGATGAATATATACAGGTTTATACAGATAAATGTGCTGATAAATTTAAACAGTTTGTAAAAATTTATTAACTTAAGGTAGTTGTTTCGCGACAATACTAGCAAAAAGTTAATGCTAGAGTATATAGAACAGACAATAAGGATTCATAATTCATAAGCCCAAAACTTTTTGCTATTTATATACCACTACTAGCCAATCCCGTGCTCGTTTGACAAATCTTGCAACATTGTCCGAGCTTGTATATATTTTATCATAGAAATGTCAGATAAAGTACATTATAAAGGAATATTTATAAAACAAAAAGTTCTTAATAAGCGATTGCTTAATAAGTGAAAGCTGTTGCGACAATGGCTGAATCGACAAAACGTCAAAAAGTACTAAAGTTAACCCACTTTTTAGGTTTAATAAATGCGTTGTTGCCAGCTTGTTTTTAGTGTAAATTTTTCATTATTTATTCATTATTATCTCAGAAACTGTGTTGTAACTATGAATTAAAATTTTCTTAAAAATGTATTAGTTATTGTTTAATGTTGGTTTAGTTTTTTATAACAATGATAAGAAGAGTTTCTTAATTATAATTAAATATGTATGTAAACTTTCCGATATCCCGTATAGTGTAATGTATAAGAGTCTGAAAAAATCTATCTTTGGAATTTAATATCTCCGGAACTATATTGTTCATAAATTTCCTTTTGCCACCAATCGATGCAGAAGTATTTAAATAATAATCTCTCTCAATTTCAAAAAAATCCTATGAAAACCCAAATGGTGGAACAACTACCTTAAACTAAAGGATAAATAAATACATATTTAAGAATTTCAAGGATGGGAGATTATGCCCTAAAAATGGGATGTTTGTATATGGCCGTCATCTTCAGCAACACACTTCTAGACGTGCTGAATAAGACTTAAAAATTTGAAGTGGGTAACACTGATGGTGGTGTAACTTTTCAGCTTTCTCAAATTTTAGGTTTATTTGCATACATACATTTCACTTTAAAAAGCAAAAAGAAATATCAGGAGGTCTTTGGGGCCAAGAAAGAATGTCATTCCTTGAAATTAGTCTATCGTAAATGAGCCTACGTCAAGACTTTTAGAATACTTTGAAAATTCTTCTTCCATTCACTGATTTAATTTAATTCATTGTATGTTTACTTTTAAAGTTAGTCAAACACTTTCAAGTCTTTTAATGTTTAAAAAATGGTACTTTGTACACAGACTTATGTATGATTTTATGTGATAAATAAATGCAGTAGGTAAAGTATATTTCAGAAATGAGCCATAAATTGGTTTAGGGGCCGTCCATAAATTACGTCACACGAATTTCATGATTTTTATCCCCCCCCCTCCATGTGTCACATTCTACCATATTTTCATTGAGCCCCCCCTGCATTGTGACGTCACCCTATCACTTTTATACCCTATAATTTTTTTATTTGACTTTTGCGACATCACCATTTTTTACATCCCCGGGCCCCCTTGTCACATTTCATCACAAATCTGAGATGCCCCCTTCTCCCTACTGTATGACTTAATTTATGGATGGCCCCTTATAGGATCTTGATACTATCTCGAGTTGCATCATATTAATGTGAATTAATTGTCAGTTGTTTCATGATGTATTAAAAATACTGGCAGTCAAAAACCCAGAGATTTTCTTTCAGAATCTACTTCCTCATACACTTAGGATTATATTAAAAAAAATATATATACTTTGGTTACTGTAGAGCCTTTTATCTTAAATCGCATTTTAAAATTGTATGTTTTTTCTCCAAAAAAATTATGAAATCCAAGTTTGATCTTATTTTTTTATATTTACTTCAAGTTTGATCTTATATTTACTGCAGCAATTAAGAGATAAGTTACTAAATGCATTATTCATTCTGTATATTTATGTGAAGATTTTAGTGAAAGCCCCATTGTGATAGGATGAAAATTGACCAAGTTATGAGATTATCAATGTCTCAATCATTAAAAGTCCCGGAAACAACACTAACGTATTTTTTAACATAAAAAGTATTTAAGATACCAAAATTAAATGTTACATGAGGGTGGCAAATAGAACAAATAAAAAAATGTTCATGAAATTTTGAAACCATGGGTTTCATTTTAATGTTTAGCTGGGTAATTTGAAATGGATTAACCCCATTATTCTCGCATCGTGTTCTTATTTTAAAAACAAAAGTGTGTGCAAATAAAACATAAATTTAGCTGAATTGAAAAAAAAAACATAATTAATAAATTCAAGGCTATTCCATATCCAATTTTTCAAGATGGTTTGCACCATTTGGTCACTCGTCTGGAAAAATCAGTTGTTGAAGATGGGGTCAATTTTCAGATAATAAAGCTCCCAACCAGGGTATTCTTCAATATGTATTTAAGTGTTCTGTAGTAAATAAATTTTTCTAACATGTATAAAATGATCAATATAACTTTCTTGAATTTGCAAAACCTCGCAAGTGCTTCAGAAATTTTTTACAGGATTACAAAAAACTTCATAATTCGTATAATTCAAATTAATCATGAACAAGTGGCATTTCAGGCATTAGTTATGGCCAAATAATGTTTGGCAGCTGATTTTGTATAAATTACTCTCTAGTGTAGTTTCTAACCAGTGTTCCGCAAAAGCCTATAAAGAGAAAACAAAGAGGTTATCCTCTACTTGATGCAATTCAACATACGTACATATAACATATAACATACGTACATATAATATATCAAATATAAATATGTATATATTTATAATTTATTTGTTTGAGACTATAGTTTCGAAGGTTTGGCCTTCATTATCAGTCTTTGTAATTAGAAATATTTTATCTATAATTTCTCATGGGTCAATTACCTATTGGATATTGTCAATTCGTTGTCATAACATAGCAAACTAGCCAGATAAACAATTAAACAATTTTTTGGGACACACATCTTTTATATACATGCAGAGGACAACCTCTTTGATTTCTCTTTATTAATAAACAACTCAGCTACACTCTGTAGAACAAAATCTTTTCAAATAAACTTAATATTTCACATTAAAAAAATTATCTTTTTTGCTGTAATTTTCCATATATGTAATTGTTTTTCCTTTTTAATCATTTGATTTTTGTTTGTAATTTCAGATTTTTTGTTTTATAAATAAAACATTATAGAACATAGATATGTATGCGTTTTATTACCTATCTATATTATGTACTAGATGCCCTCTTGCATGCTGGCTAGGGGCACGCCCTGGACCCCCCCCAAGATCTAAGAGCAAAAATTGTCATATTTTGACCCCCCCCTTTTTGGCTGGTTATTTGGGGGAATTTTTTAAACAAAAGTTGTCAGAAATTACATCCCCTACAACTTTGCTCATAATAAAATTTGCCGTAGAGTTAATAGTTTAAGAGTTATTTGATCATTTTCATTCGAGCGCCCCCCCCCCCAAACCCCTTTTGGGGTCAAAATATTAAAACGTTATATAGCTAAAAACGTAAGTTAGAAGACATCTGTTCCAAATATGAAATTTCATAATAATCCCTTCAGCCGTTTTTACGTGAATCGTGAGCAACTTTTCGCGGAAACCACTGAAACGGACAGACAGACATACAGACGGGAATTTTGTTGAGGGTGTTTTCGTTCATAACTTTGCTTGAAACGCGTGCAACCAAAATTTGGCGTGATTTGGAGCAATGTACAGACAAAACCTTAATTATATATATATAGAGATATAAAATTGTAGGGGGCCTAAGTCATGAATTGATTAAATCCTTCAGGTGTTCTTATGAAATTGAATTTTTTTGAAAATTTCAGGACATAAAGGAGATAGTCACCTAAATTTTAGAAAAATCTAAAATCTTTAAAAATTTTCTAGGGAGCAAAGTTTTGGTGGGTTTCTAAAAAGCTCTAAATGAAGCACTTTTAATCACCGTAGAAAGTTGAAATTTAATGTTCTAAAACAAGGTGCTCCCATAATATCAATAAAAATTTTATATTTTTTTGTAGGAATTTAATTTATGGGTAGAAATATGAAAAAGGGGCATAAAATACACTTGAGTTCATGAAGCAATTCCTGTCATCTTCGAAACTTTTTTTTAAGGTGTAATCAATCTTCTCGGACAATTAGTAATCTCATCCTGAGACGGTACCCGCTAAGGCCACCCGCTCGAGGGCCGAAGCCACGTCCTTTACATCTCGTTTAATATAAAGTACCTGGCCACCGAGCGATGCTCAGTAATTTTTTGTTTCAAGTTAAAAGCTATATATATATAGTACACGCCCCCTGGACCCCCCCCCCGAACCCCATACTCACACCCCGCCGCCATCTCCACCCCCGGACCCCCGTTCCCACCCCACCCCACACCCAGTTTTGTATTCATAGTCTTCTAGTGACTCACAGATTATGTGTATTTAGGCATATAAATAAATACAGTATAATTATTTTATTTAATTAAATAACAATTTGTTGAGTTTTATAATTAATTAAATTGTCAAATTCTAATATTTAATATTTGTGTGATTTAAAACTCGATTTTTAATCAATTAATTTTTTTTTTTTCTATAAATTTTATTAAACCATTTATTTTACATGAATTTATGCATACATTGTTTTTGAGCTTCGACTCCGGAGATTACTTCTCCACCATCGAATGTCCTTGATCATCTTTTAGTCCTTGTTTTTAATAAGAGGAAAAAACTAATTAAATAAAAAAACCTCTTTTCCGATAATTATTTCAATTCCATTATTCAATCTATCTTGTCGTCCCTCACCAATCAATTAAATTGCCCAACTTTTAATATCTATGTTTATATCTATGACCTGTCAATTACATCTATACTTATATTGTTTTATGGTATCAATCTAGAAGAAAAAATTCTACTATGTCTCAGTTATTTTTATCTTTATTTCAACCAATGTTGTTCTAGCCAATTGAGTACTTGAAAAAGTCTCGAGAGAGACGAAACGTTGTACAAAAATTGAAGAACTTCAATAAAAAAACTTTGTCCAATAAACTGAATTTTTAATCTAATATATATAATATTATTTGTAATGATCTATCAGTGGAATTTAAAATTAAAAAACCAATTAATAATTAAAAGGAAATTGAATAAAAATGTAAATATACATTTATATAGAGACAATCGTTAGAGCCGTTTTCGAGAACAACCCGATTGGATATATATATATACAAGAATTGTTCATTTAATAATATAAGATAAGATTAATAAGGGTTCCGCTTTAAAATAAAATTGGACACTGCTATTCTAGTCCATTCTTCCATTCCAAACAACAAAATCTTCGATTTTTTGAAAAATCGGACTTATGAGGTTTTGCAAATTCATCAGCGATAATTTGCCCAGCTCTGTATAAACGGTATGTATTATTAATTTAAATCATATGAAAAAGGTATACCTTTGCTTTTGTTTTTTCCGCTGATAGAATCGTTGCTGAATATAATTCCATCCTCTTCGGTGCCTTCTGGTAATGGAGCATAGATATTTTTAATTGAATTCGAACATCTATTCAAAACAACGCCCACCTGGTGTCTGGGATAACGAAAGAAAAAATTAATACATTGTAATATTGAAATAAATTAGAGTAGAGGTAAATAATTTCAGACAAGTAGAAGGTGAAATAACTAAATAAATGATTTAAATGTTAAATTGAAAATGAAATTACCTATAAAAGAAAAATGCCAATATATATGAATTTCTATAGTAATGATTATTATTATAACTATAAAGATAAAAATTAATGTGTTTAGGAATAATAAAAGTTGGAAAAGATAGAATGTTTCACATAATGATATGGGACAAGTGAGTTGAGAAAAAGTCGCTGAAGAAGTTACAAATAAAGTGATTTTAATATAATATTTAATATAAAACTCTAAGAGAAACAAAGAGGTTGTCCTCTGCTTGATGCAAATAAACATACACACATATAATATCGAAATTATATATCTGTCTGTATCTGTCACACAAACATGCAGCCTTTCATTCAATGATACATAAATTAATAAATATACCACTCTCAGAAAAAGCATATTCACAAGAATTAGAGATAATTAAAGAAATTGCAGTAAAAAATGGGTACGAAAAAGCCTTATAGACCAACTGTTATTTAAAAAATTAAAAAAATCAACCCTGGAATCAATATATTCACAAAAGAATGAAAAAGAAAATCCTATGATAGTTCTCCCATATTATGGACAAATTTCCGAAAAATTAAAACAGAAAATTAAAAAATTAGGATTCAACACTATTTTCAAAACACCAATTACTTTAGAGAAAGAATTAAGTTCAAATAAAAAAAGACAAATTGCTCAATATAGAATAGGAAGGAGTATATAGTTTGAAATGCAAGGACTGTGATGCGATCTATGTAGGTAAAACAGAACGTAATTTAAAAATTCGATTGAAAGAACATTTCAGGGATTTTAGAAATCAAAAAAAGGAGAATTCACTAGCTCTACAAATGAATTCAAACAATCACTCGCTCCCAGCAGGTACAGGAATTAGATTAATTAAGGCAGAGAGAAATCCTAGATTGATTAGTGCTATTGAATCTTTAGAAATTCTAAAGTCATATAACAAGAATTCTGACCTCTGTTTAAATAACAGATTCGAATTGACAAATAGCAACCTGCTTCAAATTTACTGTCAAAACAAACAATTTTAGATAAAAGAAAGTGGAAAAAGTGCAACAACCCCCCCCCCCTCCATTGTTCGGACGTTCTTTGTTAGAAAAAGATAAATATATGGATGTGTACCCAAAAAATGTTTTTAATTCTACCTGACTATTCAGCTGGGAAAAAAGAAAAAAAAATTTCAAAATTTTTTTCAATATTCACCCGATACTGATTCAGTGAAAAATAATATTTATAATTAAAAAGACTGATAATGAGGGCCAAGCCTTCGAAACTATAGTCTCAAATAAACAAATGATATATATACAGATATATAATTTCGATATATTTTTTTTTTTTTAATGCAATCGAATGCTATATATAGTGTGTATGTTTATTTGCAGCAAGCAGAGGACAACCTCTTTGTTTCTCTTTGTGAATCAACAACTCTGCTACTCTCGGCAAAACAAAAAATTTTCAATAAAACTCTGTGATTGATTTTTTATCCAATTTCCTATGATCTTGTAAATTAATTAAATTATGAATATGATTAACCAAAAAAGAATTGATAATCTTGTAAGAAAATCTCAAGCGGGTGTTATCTATCAGATCTGAGATGGATTATTTTTAATTATATGTCAGAAGGGTTGTTTTTAATCCCCTCCGGAATCGAACCTAAGGGCCAAAAATAGCAAATAGACAGGGCCGATCCTTGCATGTGTGCAGCCCGTGCACCGCATGCAGGCGGCCAAAACAAGGGGCGGCTGCATATAGTTCTATCAATCAAGCAAAATTTTTTAAAACTTATAATAAGTCGAATAAATATGCTGAATTTTAAATAGTTATTGAAAAATTTCACCGAAATTATTGAAAAATTTGCTTCTCAGGAAGCCAGAAAAGTTATTTTATAGTTAAAGTTAATTATTAGATAGATAATAATCTTTGTAGAAGGACTAATTTATATACTTTTCGTTTCATGAGATTTATGCTTTAGTTCATTTTTTTATTAGATTATATTTTCTAAGTAAATACTGTTGTTTTGCATTTCTAATTATAAAATGCCTATTTTTATTTCAAAGGTAATATTTTTAATAGAAAGAATTTAATTTTTTGGGACAAATTCTCGGATTTTAGTAGATTTTAGTAATTCTTTAATTGCGAAATCAGTAATATTTTTGTTCTTTTATTATTTTGTTAAAGTATTTTGTCGCTATTATAACCTATTAGCTGGCCAAAAAATAAGTTTTCCACTTCAAATTTTATTTGCATTTTTATTAATGTTTTACTTTTTACTCTTATACAGGTAGATGAGTTTATAACGTCAACGTTAAGTATTAGACAAAATATGAAAAATTCTCTAGAGGGGCGGCACATTAGGTCTTTGTACAAGGGCGGCAGACACCCAAGAATCGGCCCTGCAAATAGGCTACCCCGAGGGGTGAACCGCGATTGGAATTAGGTGTACATCGTCTTTGGAATTACTTTGTAATTCATTAGATAATCTATTGTCATCTATTGTCTTCTACTTGGAAGTGGAAGTGGAAGTAGGTGTACACGATTTTAGGTCTCGGTTCACCCCTCGGGCTACCCTATGAAGTAAACCTCTCTTACAAATGAAGGTTTAAATCTTTAGGGCGATACATATGTCAAAGGGGTTCACTTCACAGAGTAGCCAATTGGCCCGGATTGTTATTTTTGGTAAAAATAACTCTTCAAACATATAATTCAAAATAATCCATTCCATCTTGGAACTAATAGATGAACCCTTTCATGATTTTCTTAAAAAAAACTTAAAGTCTATTTCTACCAGTACATAATTTGAATTCTTATATGTAGAAATAAAATGCTTGGAGAGTTTTGCAACTACATTACATCCTTTCACCCTAAATTTCTGAACGAATTTAATTTTTCTGCAAAACTATACCACGATCTTCTCATGCTGCGTGTGAATCATTGAGAGAAAAATAAACAAATATAAGAGTTCAAATGCCGATAGTAGTAACTTTAAATTGCTAAAGAATACACGAGCAGTTGTCATCTAGGATATCTGAGTTGGAATGGGTAATTTTAATTACATGTCAGAAGGATTGTGTTCACCTTCTCGGGAATCAAACTCGGGGGACAAAATGAAAAATCCGAAACATATGGCTAACCTGTGAGGTGAACACTTCTGGCATATCTTCACCTTTATGCCAAAACCACACATGTGTAGATTTTATGATTTTTTAACTAATGTCATTTTTCAATCCAATTTTTGAATAATTTTGTATACATAATCAGTGGGACCCCAGAAGTCTAAAAATGCAAAAACTAACCGCCCAAAATGGGGGGGGGGGGGGTAGGTCAAAAAATGAAAATCTTGGCCATTTACCAAACTCAACCAAATTTTGTATACATAATCAGTGGGCCCCTAGGAGTCTAACAATGTAAAAACTAACCCCCTTCCCCTACATGATTATAAATAATTTTGTTAAATATACTATATAATATTCGTCTAGATTAATTTGTAACAACGCTTAGAGAAATTTCTCTAAAAAAATTACGCTCTTGCCTAGAATCGAACCGACGAACTCTTGAACTATGGTCATTGGCTCTAGCGATTACACCATTGGGACATTAATATTTCTATCTTGATTTCTCTTACTAAAACTAGATATTTTTGATTTAGACTTTGTGTCGAGATAATATTGTATTCATTTGAACTCGAATGAAAATGAAAAAACACCAATTGATTTTAAATTAAAAAACATTAAATATGTATTAATTAACGAGGCAAATTTGAAATATAATTGTCAGCTAGGATTTTAAACTGACAGCTCCAATGGATTTTCATTAACCAGGCAAATTTGAAATATAATTTTAATTTGCACTCGAATTTTGAAATGAAAGACTCCAATTCATTTTAAATTAAGAAACATTAAATATATTTTTTGTAATTAATTAAATTAATTGAACCGCGTAAATTTGAATAATTTCCATGATTCAGCCTGCGAATTTTTTGCAGTTCATAAATCATTTCATTATTTTTGTTTTGAAAAGGAAAAATGAAATTTAAATTTAAATTTTAAATTTAAATATATTCATAATTATTCCTCCGCCCCCCCCCCCCCCCGCCACTCAAAAATTAAAGAGGCGAAACTTTTAAGAGACGATGTATTTTCGGTAGTTTACGGGTATACATTTGGAGTGTGGTTTTTTAAGAGGAATAAAATTTTTGGACCGAGACGCTGCCCGCCAGGGCACCAGCCCGGAGGGCCGAGCTTCGAGGGCGTGCCGAAGGCACGCACGAAAAGCTCGTATTAAATATAAGTGAGGGGCCAGGTTGTATGGTAAAGTCAAGTGGATGGCCACATCAGAACACGTCAGCTTATTTTTTTTGTTTTAACAAATATTCTGTGACATTTTTCTCCTTTATTGTTTGTGTCACATTGATATGAATAATAGTTATCAAATTTTTCGTATTCTATCTGTGACAGCTAAAATTAGTTAGCATCTTTTGAGAATATTAAATGATGTCTGCCATTCTGGGTGGGAGGAATTTAGCTAGGTAGGTAGGTATATATCAAAAGTGACTGACAAAGAGGCTTTTGTGAATAACCCATTTTGATTGATGTCTGGTGTGGGATGTTCACATTTGCAGAGCAGACATCCCTCTCTCTCTTTTACTTACGAGGGGTATCTGGGGGGCGAAGCACAATATCCAAATTCGTCAGCGCCTGGGCAATCTTCCGCGAGAATATCCTTAAGGGTCGCCTTCTTTCTCGGGATTGCTGTTGTTGAATTGGTTTTCACACTTGTATCCAGAACTCGCTTCCTGGATGACGACTCTTCAGAGGGCGATGTCTTCTGGTCCTTGGGGAAGCTGTTCAATAAGTCAGCTGGCGCCTTCATTCGCCACATCTGCAAACACAAATTCAATCCATTCTATAGTAATCATATCTGACAATATTATTTTAATTATTTATTATTCTAAAACTAATAAATGAACTTTATTATTTTAAATTGAAAGTTTTTGCCGAGAGAAGTAGAATTTTTATAAATTGAAGGAGACAATATAAGACACACTCTTTTATTGTCTCCTTCAATTTATTTTTTTATTTTAATTTAAAAGATTTTATTTTGCTGAAAGTAGAAGAGTTGTTGATTCTTAAAGAGAAAAATCAATGAGGTTGCAATGGTCACAAATAAGGGGCCGTCCATAAATTGCGTCACACGAATTTCAAGACTTTTAAACCCCCCCTGGGTCATATTTTTATTGTGACGTCACACTATCACTTTTATACTCTATAATTTTTAAAAAAATTTAATTTGACTATTGTGACATCACAATTTTTAAGATTCCCCGGCCCTTCTGTCACAATTTGTCACAAATCTGAGATACCACTCCCCCCCTTTAATGTGTGGCGTAATTTATGGACGGCCCCTAATGACTGTATACCAAAATTGAAATACATACTCGATTTCAAATAAACTTGATAGGGTCGACATCTAATTTCCCTGAATAGCTTCTTCCTTTAAGTGCCATTTTAGGTCTCCCTGGCGTTTCGGCTCCTCTCCACATATACCTGTGCTGAGTGTGTTTAGCTGTTTTACACAGATATACGGGACCTACTTTTTAACGCCGGTTCCGAACGGCTAATTTGGAGAGGTTACTAGGTAATTATACTCTTTGTAGGTTGCCATTGCTTTCCAAGAGGAGGCGACTGCAAATATCTGATCTGCCGAGACTCGGTCTCAAACCAGCCTACTTCGAGTCAGTGACCCGACACTCTAGCCACTGACCCACAGTCGAATAGCTATTTTATCTAATTTATTAGATTTATTTATTTTTATTTATTTATTTATTTATTTTAATATATTTTTTAATTATCTACATTTTCATATATAACAATAAAAGAAACTATAACTACAAAATACTAATTGGAAATTACCTGTTGATACCCTGTCTACCTGGACTTATGCAGGGAAAAAAGATGGCGACCCAACTTTGGCATTTTATATACATATTTTACTCTCGATTGGTAATATATTTATCCGGAAACTCAATAACTACATTTATGTACAAGAAATCATAAGTTGGTGTCATCTATTAAATTCGATGGAATGGAATATTTTTAATTATATGTCAGAGGGGTTGTTTTTCACCTCCTCGGAAATAGAACCCAAGTGCCAGTAACAGCAATCCGGGCCACCTGGCTCACCTGTAGGATGCGAACCTCTCTAACATATGTACATGTGTAAAATATTTTACTCAGAGATTGTTATCTTAATTTGTAAAATTTCGCGATATAGTGATTCTAAATTTAAACATATAGCCATGCCATATAATTTAAATAAAGGTCGTTGAGTGTTTCGAATTTTGAAGAGATTCAAAATTCGAAGGGCAATGGAATGACTTTTCCTGCCTATATGTTTAAATTTAGAATCACTATATCGCGAAATTTTACAAATTAATATAACAATCTTTGAGTAAAATATTTTACGCGTGTACATATGTTAGAGAGGTTCGCATCCTACAGGTGAGCCAGATTGTTGTTACTGGCACTCGGGTTCGATTCCCGAGGGGTGAAAAACAACCCCTCTGACATATAATTAAAAATATTCCATTCCATCGAATTTAATAGTCCAAGAGCTGGTGACACATTTTGACTACGGAATTGACCCAACTAGAAATAATGCGTAATAGTACCGTCTATGATAGTTCTACAGGGAATGGCTGGCCTAAGCAGGTGGACCAGGTACTGCGTATGGCGTGAGTGCGGTAAAAGATGCATATGTGTTAAAAAATATTTTTGACCCACAATGAAATTATAAAAATTATAATTTATAGTCAATTATAAACATAATATATTCACTCCAGACCATTTGAGTGGTGGAAAGTGGAACCAGACCACCCCAAAGTGTATTACGACATGAAAAAATAGCATCTAGGTCTGGTTCCACGTCCCACCACTCAAATGGTCCGGAGTGAATATATTATGTTTATAATTGACTATAAATTATAATTTTTATAATTTCATTGTGGGTCAAAAATATTTTTTAACACATATGTATTTTTACGGCACTGCACCATGCGCAGTACCTGGTCCACCTGCTCAGATCAGCCAGACTGGCCATTCCCTGTACAACTATCATAGACGGTACTATTACGCATATTTAGTTGGGTCAAATCCGTAGTCAAAATGTGTCACCAGCTCTTGGACCATAATAGATGACCCCAACTTAAGATATCTTGTAAATTTGAATCTATTACCATCGGCAAATTAATATCTTTCATACATTTATGTAATAAAATTAACAATTTTAATTTTTTATTAAAAATAGCTATGCAGGGAAATTGGATGTCGACCCTATCAAGTTTTGTTTATTAATACATTATATTATCAAAATGTAAATTTCATTAGGAAACTCGATAAGTCAAGGTCGACCTAAGTCGGTATCTTAAACTAATAGGTAACCAGACTTGTGAAAAATCCCCCAGGAAAATTAGAATACAGAGGATATTAGTAATCTCGGAATCGAGTAAGGCATTTGAAGAAGATATACATATTTATATTCGTTATACATATAAATATGTATATGTTTATTTGCATCAAGCAATTATTGAGATCTCTTAATACGAGTATGTTCTATTTTATGTACCTACATATGTTTTATTCGACAAAAAATTGATAATTGAAAAAATTGCTTTTTTTTGTTATTTGTTATAATGAGATTTGACCTGAGTATATAGTAGATACATAAAGAGAGAGAGAGAGAGAGAGACAATAGACGGATAATTAAGTAAGAGAGAATACAAAACGGAAATGGTTTTCATTTTAGTTCTCGAATCCCAATGAATGGATCGCAATAGAATCCACCCTCCCCTTTAACCAACCCTTTTTCCGGTGCAATGCAATTATACAATACAAAAGAGAGCAAAATTAATTATGAGAAAGGACTTATCTCTGTCGAGAGTGATGATGGGTAGAATTTATAGCGAATAGCGAACAAGGGAAGCCGGGCAGAGTACGAATCATCAACTAAAAATTAACTAATTAAGAGATTTTGTTAATCTAAAATATAATATAATGATGTCTATTATAAAGATTTATATTTATCTCTGAGAATTTTTTTTTGTAATTTTTAACAAATTTCTGATGAGTCAAACATTGTCGAAACTATAGTAATAAAGGGTGGGCCATCTAAAGTTTGGAATTTGAATCGGCTATAAAAAAAAACTAATGGATATTTTTTCAAAATTAAAAGTTTATTAGAAAGATTGACATTTCAGTTAAGAATGAAATACACATCATTCAAATGACTGTGCCACAGCTGGCTTGACAGTACCTCATCCGATCAATCCAATTGAAAATGTACTGAAAAATTGGGTTGATCGGATGGAGTACTGTCAAGCCAGCTGTGGCACAGTCATTTGAATGATGTTGTATTTCATTCTTAAATGAAAATGTCCAATCTTTATAATAAACTTATAATTTTGAAAAAATATTCATTAGTTTTTTTTATAGCCGATTCACCATATATAGGGTGGGCCATCTAACTTTTGGAATTTAAATCGCCTATAAAAAAAACTAATGAATATTTTTTCAAAATTATAAGTTTGGACATTTTCATTTAAGAATGAAAAACAACATTTTTGTTTCCAAAAATTGAAAAGGATGACATGGGTGACATTTGGTTTCAACAGGACTTGCCACACAGCCAACGTAACAATCGATCTTTTGCGCACTGATTTTGGAAATCGAATAATGATTTTGTTTTTCATTCATAAATGAAAATGTCCAATCTTTCTATTAAACTCATAATTTTGAAAAAATATTCATTAGTTTTTTTTATAGCCGATTCAAATTCCAAAAGTTAAATGGCCCACCCTATAATAGGGACCGTGCGTCACGACTTCAGCGCCAACTGGCGACGAAAATGTAAGCTTTGGGGGATGATTTATTAAACGTCCAAGACAAAGAGACTCGCTCACGGCGCCCTAGGCTCCGTGCACTCTTTTATCTATGATATATACCAGGGTTTCTTAAAAGGTGGGTCGTGAGCCCATTTGGGGTTTTCAAAATTTTCTTTACTTCATTTAAAATGTTTCACCAAGAACGCACACCATTAAAATTGCATGATTCTTTCAACCTAAATTTTCTATGATACTGGGAAATCAAAAATGCAAAGGAGCTATCCCTAACTTTATAGCCAAGGCTAAACCCACCCCTCAAATTATAACATCATTTTTAATAAAGCTCCCCTTTCTCAATCATTTTGACCCTATTTCCATAGAAACTACTATTAATAAAACCATAATAGAAGCTACGGCTTGTACTAAAAAATATTTAATTCCAGCTTCAGCCCCTAAAACGTCATTTAATATATTTAATTTATAGCAGAAATAAATCAAGAAAGGGACAACTAAAATTTAAAATTTGAGTCATATTTGAAATAAGATTTTACCTTTTGCATTATTTTATTTTTTAAAAAATAGTCATTCATTTTCACTTGCAATTTGAATAAAAATTGAGTAGATTTTGTAATATCTTTCCAAGTCGATTTCTTTCTTCTGACAATTGTATCGTCGCCATTTGAGAAAATACGTTCAACATTTCCATTATGATCAGGAATTGCCAATAAATATTCACAAATGTTAAAAATATTCAAGTATTGTCCTGAGAATTTTGTTGAGAAAATGAAACTCCCTCTGTGGCCAACTTGTTATTCAAATCAGTTCTTCCCTTATTTGTTTAGTCTTCCGAAAGAGTTGAATCTTTTCTTATTTGCTTGAAAAGAAGCGTAGATTTATTTTTAAAATAATTAATTTAGTATGATATTTGATGGAAGGCCAGCGCATAATAATGAAAAGAATCAAATTCTAATTAAAAGACATAATTTAATGTCAATTTCTAGCTTTTAATAAGATGGCCAAGTGCGAGGGTTCCGTACCTTTTAACTCCAAAAATACTTGAGATATCAAATCCGTCTTATTTGCCGTTCATAAGGAGTTAAAGAGTGAATTTGTGGAATTTTTTCATAATTTTATGTTCAGCCATTTCTCAACGCCGATAGGTACAAAAATCACCTAAAAATTGCCATTTTGGCACATTAAATCGAATTAAATTTAAAAAAATTAAAATTTGAAAAAGATTTTGTTTGTCTAAAGTAATAGAGCTGTTGATTCATAAACAGAAATCAATGAGGTTATCTTCTGCTTGATGCAAATAAACATATACATACTAGCTGCGAAGCTCGCCTTTGGCAGCCAACATGCTGGCCAAGGTGCTAAGGCCCCTTGAATGCATAGTGGGTTTTAAAATAATATTTTAAATTTCCTAATTTTAATACATTATATTTGTTATTAAATATTAGTGTTTTAAAATTAAAAAATCACGTCGGGCTCGTCGCGCAAGCCGATTATAATAAGTATAGATATATAACGAATATAAATATATATATATTTAGACAAATTGATTTTTTAACTTTCGCGGTTCAAATTGCTTAACGAAAATATATATATTTATATAATTTATTTGTTAGAGACTATAGTTTCGAAGGTTTGGCCTTCATCAGCAATTTTTTAAATTACAAATATTTTATCTGTCATTTCTCATCGGTTCACATACCCGTTTGGATATTTACAGTGAGCTAGTTTTTCGTTTGTGTGACCAGCTTGTGAATTACAAGAAAAATAAAACATACAAATGGGTATGTAAACAGATGAGAAATAACAGATAAAATACTTATAATTAAAAATACTGATGATGAAGGTCAAACCTTCGAAACTATAGTATCTAACAAATAAATTATTATAAAGGTATATATATCTATATAATGTATATGTTTATTTGTATGTTATCAAGCAGAGGACTACCTCATTGATTTGTATTCATATAAACAGGGCCATCTTTACGCAAAGGCCTAATAGGTCGGGGCCTAGGGCTCCAGGCATGTTACCCGGCATCGACTAAACCCACTAAGGGCCAGTTGTATGTCGGTTGTTAAACTCTTTTTTGCCTGTCATATAATTGGCAGGCACTTTCATCTGATTGGCCATCCCAGCCTTTTATCCTTTGCCAACGGTTAAAAAGAGCTTAACAACCGACATACAACTGGCTAAGGGCCAGTTGTATGTATGTAGGTTGGTAAAGTCTTTGTGAAAGTTGATAAAGGGTAAAACCTTAGAATTCACTTTGTGCCCGGCCGGATGGCCAATCAGATGACACTGACTTTCATCTGATTGACCATCCCACCGGGTATAAAGTGAATTCTAAGGTTTTACCCTTGTCTACTTTTACAAAGACTTTACCAACCGACATACAACTGGCCCTAAGTCCACACCCAATGAGTTGCCGATAAAAACTTTCAACAAATAACCGTAAGTCCCCAAACCTTCAGAACCCCAAACACAGCGAAAAGCTGATATGAAATTTAGCAACCGACAGGGCCGAATTTAAGAGTATGCCACCTATAGGCTAAAGTCCATTTGCCGCCCCCACTATAGTTCGTATTTGCTTAAAATAGGTAAATTTGTTTTATACAACAAAAGGATAGAGTTCATTGGTGTTTTCATCTTTTTTAAACATAAAGTTCATTTAGTTTAGATAAAACTACAATTTTAATGGTTTATATAATAAATTATATAATCAAATTAGACATCTATTTGTTTTTTTTGTTTTAAAGTAGACTGTTACCCCTGAAAATTTGCTGCTCTAGGCTGCAGCCTACTTAGGGCCGGTTGTATGTCGCAAAGTAAATGCTTTTTACCACTAACCAAAGGTAGATGGTAAATGGAGAGACTGGGATGGCCAATCAGATGACTGGAACTTTCAGTACCTGTCATCTGATTGGCCATCCATTTACCACCTACCTTTGGTTAGTGGTAAAAAGCATTTACTTGCGACATACAACCGGCCCTTAGCCTATTTAGAAATACGGCCGTGGCAACCGACCATAAACTCTAAACCCATCTACCCCACACACATACATACACACCGAGTGACTAATAAAATTGACTAGTACAGAGCTAGTTTTACTAGGGCCCCATTGATACCTCATAAAGATGGCCCTGCATATAAAGATTATGTAAGGGAAAAGTATTGTTTTATAAAATAAACTGAAGATGGGTTCGACAAGGCTTGAAACATTGTATTTAAATAGAATATTTTTTTTAATTGAGAAGAGTTTCTTTTGATTGTGTAAGATTGAGAAAAATAATACAAAATTATATTTACCTAAATATTTTCTGCAATCAAGAATATTTTGTGTTTAAATTGATTTTATTTTCAGTTCCGCTAACCGATATAACTATAAATGAGAATTTTTGGAAAAAATTTGAATTATAAAATAAATAGTATATTTGATGAAAAGTACCTACGCGTTATTGTTTAATAGATGCATGTCGTTCGAGTAAAGTTTGCATAATGTTATCATTATATTTCATCATGTCGTTTTTTATATTTTAAATAAATAAACAGACGCGTCATTGACATTGACATTTGTACTTAAGGTTAGGGTGGTTTGTTTATCATAGCCTCGGCTTCTTGCGTGCGACCTGCGACGTTGCCAAATTCTTTAAGGCGGCATTAATCACTGACGTAACAATATAGTGAGGGAGAATGAAGTTGCCTGGGGAGGGGAAGGCGAGATGTTTTTCGACGAAAACTGATCTGAGCTTGGAAATTGAACACTAAAAAATTGAAATAGAGTCAATACCTGAGAGGGACCATTAGGGATCTCCCTACTCGCAAATTATACCCTAATTTGTTTTTAATTCAACCAAACAACAAATGTAAACCAATTTATTAAACAAAACAAACAATAACACATATTAATAAATTTACTACATGGAGACTGAGCGTTGCCCAATAATTTTTTGTTTTAGTTAAAATCAATATATTAATATTATTTTTAATTATATCCAAACGCCTCTCACTCGATCGCGAACCCAAAGGCCGAAAATAATTTTCTTCTTCACTCCAGGGCGCAAACACAATGAGGCCGCGTCGAAAGACATTTATAAATTAAATTAAATTAGGGAACGAAGAAAGGATTTTTATATTATAGACAAAAGCATCATCCGGGATTCGAACCCGGTATCTTCACATGTGCGCTGCGACGCCTTTATAAGAGCCTTAGCTCTTATCCTCTCGACCACTGATCCCCGTACCCAAGCTGATACTTAATGTCTATATGAATTTGGAATTTCATTTTTATTTAATCTTTTAATCTCTTCCTCGTTCATTTTTCTCAGCTTTGTAGTTGACTTGACTAATTAAACTATATCCATTTAAGGCTCTTATAAAGCATGCGACATGCGAAGATTGCGGGTTCTTTTTTTTTTTTTTTTTTTTAATGCAATCGAATGCAAGAAGGGGTGCACCAGTAAAGATATAGCCCCTATGGATCTCGAAAGACCCTTGCATTACCGAAGAGAAGGGAAAGTTGATTAAGTGAGAGGGTGTAGACGTAGGTGTCTATGCACCCTGGTTTTGAAGGTTTGAAGATCATAGGTGCTGGGAAAGATAGAGGCTGGGAGAGAGTTCCAGTTCCTTGAAGTCATGGGGATATATGTATTCGCGAATGAAGTGGTCCGGCACTTTTCCAATTTGACCGCGAAAGAGTGTTGGGAGTCGGCAAAACGTGTGTTGCGTGCAAAGCATGCTTTGGGGGAATTATTGATTTTATCTCATCAGAGCACCTGCCGTGATAATATCGAATCCCGGCTGATCCTTTTGTCTCTAATATATAAAAATCTTTTCTTCGTTCCCTAATTTAATTTAATTATTTTTAATTTTAAATTCAGATAAAAAGTTCGATTTTTATTTGCATTCAGAATCAAATAAAATTGAAATACATTATAAATTTTTTTTTTTTCAATGTTTTGACCCGCTCTTGGCCATCATCAAGGTATCACTGTGCACAAAGTTTTGAGCTTAATTGCAATTGAAAATAAGATTAATATATGGTACACGAAAATTCCTTCATTAATCCTTTTATACCCTGAAGAAGGAGCGGACGAATCGTCGTATTATATTTTATTCAGAATTTGGGGTTTTCATTATCCTTGGGCTGCTTTTGCATCAATTCAGCTTTCTACCACTCGGTCTTCAATATAAAATTCCACTAATGATTTAATTTTCTCATTTTAATATATAAAAGTACTTATATTAGTTTATTTAAGAAAAACCTATCAAATTAAATTTTCCCGAGGATCGATTAGTCGATCCAAAAATTTTCAGTGAAATCTTTAGAGCCTTTTTCGAGAAACTGATTCTATATAAATAAATAAATATACATCTATGTATACAAGAATTACTCATTTAAAGTACACATATTAATAAATTAAAATAACCACCATTTAAAATTAAAAAACTGCTGAAAAATAAGCTTTTCATTTAATACCTATAAGAATACTTAATTAATAAACCAGCTGCGACAATACTAGCAAAAAGTTAATGCTAGAGTATATAGAACAGACAATAAGGATTCATAATTCATAAGCCCAAAACTTTTTAATGTTTATGTACCACTACTAGCCAATCACGTGCTCGTTTGACAAATCTGGAAACACTGTCCGAGCTTGTATATATTTTATCATAGAAATTTCAGATAAAGTACATTTTAAAGGAAGATTTATAAAACCAAAAGCTCTTAATGAGCGATTAAAACAATGGCTGAAGCGAAAAAACTTCAAAAAATTACTAAAGTTAACCCACTTTTTTAGGTTAAATAAATGCGCTGTTGCCAGCTTGTTTTTAGTGTAAATTTTTCATTATTTATTCATTATTATCTCAGAAAGTGTGTTGTAACTATGAATTAAAAAATGTATTAGTTATTGTTTAATGTTGGTTTAGTTTTTTATAAAAATGGTAAGAAGAGTTTCTTAATTATAATTAAATATGTATGTAAACTTTCTGATATCCCGTATAGTGCAATGTATAAGAGTCTGGAAAACTCTCTCTTTGGAATTTAATATCTCCGGAACTATATTGTTCATAAATTTCGTTTTGCCACCAATCGATGCAGAAGTATTTAAATAATAATCTATCTAAATTTAAAAAAAATTCTAAGAAAACCCATATAGTGAAAGAACTAAAAGATATTGATAGAATAAATATTTAAAATAAAATAAAATAAATATCTTTCTGATATAATCCTCTTTCTCCTTCCACCATCTGCGATATTTTAGGAGGGCGTACCGAGTCTTGAAAAAGTTTTCACTTTTTCATCTACCTAATTAAAAATTGAGTTTCCTACCCAGTCGCTCTGTAAACTGTCAAATAAAAAAGCTTAGGTTATATCTAGGTATTCCGTTTTGTTCCTCATCCTTTGATCATATTCCAAAATAAGTAAGTTAGTCTAAGAACAAAAGTCTAATTTAATCTAGAAATAGATTCTAGGTAATCAGGTAACACGCAATACGAGTTCACACACACCAAGACGAAGAGATTAATTAACTAATTTCACTTTGCACTTGGCCATTGATCGTGCAGCTTAACTTTAAAACAGATTGCAATAATTTCTTTGACGTTTATCTTCTAATAAGATAAAGAGTTCCTATATTCAACTTTTTATTAGTATTATTTATTATTCGTAAAAGGAAGAGTTTAAAATAGAATATCTATAGATTAAAATCTTTTAATCTACCTACCTGACTCTGATTCTCAAAGATTACGCAATAATTGCTATAATCCAATGAAATCTCTCTCTTGTTTTACATTTTTTGCATTTACTTCTTCAACGTTAACTCGTTTTCTTTTTAAGCTTCAAATGAAGCTACATTAGTTGTTTTAAATGAGATTTTCTATTCACGTTTTGACGTTTGCTAGCAGTATTTTAGTTATAAAGAGAAACAAAGAGGTTTTTTTAATGAAAATGATGAGAGAAGGAGTTACACCAAAAAGGTGTATCCCCCTAAAGGCCTGGGTTGGCCCCTCCATCGTGAAAAGAAGAAGAAGGGTTTTTATGGGCTGGGTAGGGGTCGAAGGTATCTGTGGGTACGGGTCTTAAACAGCTGAAGGTTATAAGTCGCGGGGAAGACGGTGGCTGGGAGCGAGTTCCAGTCTCTGGAGGTCATAGGAATAAAAGAGTTGGCGAAAGCGCTTTTTCGATTTTTATCCAATTTGACAGTGAAGGGGTGCTGAGCGTTCGAAAACTTAAAAGGACTTAAAAAGGACTTTAGGGGGGATAATTGATTTCAGCTCGACTGAACAGACATGATAGTATCTGTAGTACAGTGTAGGTTGTCCTCTGCAAGATGCAAATAAACATACACACATATATATCTGTACATATATTATTTATTTGTTTGAGACTATAGTTTCGAAGGCTTGCCCTTGATCATCAGTCTTTTTTAATTATAAATATTATTTTCATGGAGTCAGTATCGCATGGATATTGAAAATTGTTACTTTAACATACAGGGTAAGGAGTATTGTAATCGTGGATGAAAAAAGTGTTTGTTTTTTTCGAAATATCTCAAAAACGGCTAAAATTATTTTGATAAAAAAAAGCTGGGGGAAACCATGGCAATTCGGTCTACAAAAAAAACTCTAATAAATGAACATCGAAAAAATTATATTTTTCGAGATAATAATTGATTTTATAATTATAAATTGTGGTGTTTTTTGAGGCTCTTGAAAACCTTGAAAACAGATGTAATGTCTTCGTTAGGAAAAAGGAAATAAAATTTCCTTATATTCTAACAAATTTATTTTCATATCTAAATAATTGTTTTGTCAAAATGTCTGTTAGTCTGTTGGTCTGTGCGTTACCAAATTTTTGTGGACGAGCTAGCTCAAAAACTAGTGGGAATATCAAAACCAAATTTCACATAGGAATTATTATTTAACGGGTTATAGTGGTGTTTCACAAAGAGGAAATAAAATTAAAAAAATTAAAAAATCTGTGTTCTGTTTAACCTCCTGATGAAGGGTTCATAGCCCGAAATATGTATAGAGATAAATAAAAAATCTCCAAAATAATTTAAAAAGATTTTTTAATTTTTTTAATTTTATTTCCTCTTTGTGAGACACCACTATAACCCGTTAAATAATAATTCCTTTGTTTAATATGTTTCACTATAAACCAACACCGCTTTCCCTAAACTTTATCAAATTTCACATGTAATTTTGGTGTATTGAGATTAAGAACTGATGAGATTTTGGTGCATATCGGGTGGGGATTAAAAAATAAAAATCTAGGCCCTTGGACCAAACTCAACCAGAAGTCAGAAGTGTATGGTAAAGTCAAGTGGATGGCCAAATCAGAACGTGTCAATTTATTTGATCTTTACTTAGCCGATAGCTAGTTATAAATGCATCAAGCAGAGGACAACCTCTTTGTTTCTCTTTATGAATCAACAACTCTGCTACTCTCGGCAAAATAAAAACTTTTCAAGCTATTTTAGCCATTTAAATATGGTTTAGGTAAAATTCATACAATTGTACTGAAGAAGATTTTAAATAAAGCCAAAAGTTTTTCAAGACTTTTAAGTGTTATTTACTAAATTTCTTATCATAAAGAGAAATCAATGAGGCTGTCCTTTGCTTGATGCAAATAAACATATACATATATTATGTCATATAATGATATAATAAATCTTTGTTTACAGGCAGGTTAAGTCAATTTTTGTCATTTTGAGGTTTTAATGCCTTTTGGACCAAAATAATCCGCTCTTTCTAATGAAATACACTGTTTAAATCAGAAATATTTACTTTTATTGTTATTTCACTAAATACAAAGAAGTTATCTTTCATTTTTTGGTAGAATAGACTTAGGTCATCTTGAATTTTTTGAATAAATTATTTTTTACTATCTCATAAATGATAACAATGATAAATAAACAACCGCTTATTTTAAGGAAAATAGTTTATTATTTATTAGTAAATGATGGCTTTCCGAAATTAAGCTTTTTCTTATTTACTTTGTATTGATAACATAGAATCAGCTGACTTAAAATCTTTTGCCCTGACAGCTGACAGCAAAAAAATATAAATATGTTACGATATATCTATATATAATAATTTATTTGCTAGAGATTATAGTTCCTAAGATTTGACCTTCATCATCACTCTTTTTAATTATAAATATTTTATCTTTTATATTTCATGGGTTCAAACGAGGGGTGAACCGCGACCTAAAATCGTGTACACCTACTTCCACTTCCACTTTCATTTCCAAGTAGAAGACAATAGATTATCTAATGAATTCCAAAGTAATTCTAAATAATTCCAAAGATGGTGTACACCTAATTCCAATTGCGATTCACCCCCCGGGTTCACATATCTAATTGGATGTAGGTAAATTCGTTTTGTTGTAATAGTAAGCTGGTCACTCAATAATATGTTGGTACCTACCTATATATTTATTTGCATTAAGGAGAGGACAAACTTATTGATTTCACTTAATGAATCAACAAACAAAATGCCTTATTCTTGTAAAACCAGACTGCAGGATGTAAGCTTGGCTTTCTTTTCCGGACCAAATGCTTTTTCACTCCCACTCAACTCCTTATATTATACAAGGCTCAAATTCGCCCCTGTCTTGCTCTCATCTATGAAGAGGGGACTCCAAGCATTATCTTAATACCTTGAATGCAATTCATAGGCGGGCTATCAGACTGATAGGCGATCCTGCATTAACTGACACTCTCGACTCCCTAGCCCAGTGATGGCGAACCTTTTGAATTCGATGTGTCAAAATTCAGAAAAACCCTGACTTAACTCGGCTGATGTGTCACATCTAGAAATATTTATAATTTGGTGATAGTTGCAGCCCTAGTAAAAAAACAAAAATCCAAAAAAACAAACATTTTTTTTATATATTTATTTATTCAAAAACAAAACCTAATTATTCTTTCATTTAGTGACTTAGTGAATTAAGCGCAACCTTCTTTTAATCTTCTTGAGCGAAGACCGTCCGTAAAATGATCCGTGTCACCCAAAATGTCTCAGGGCCAGTTGTATGTAGGTTGGTAAAGTCTTTGTAAAGGTTGACAAATGGTAAAACCTTAGAATTCACCTTGTACCCAGATGGCAGGCACTTTCATCTGATTGGCCATCCCACCAGGCACTAAGGTTTTATCCTTTGTCACCCTTTACAAAGACTTTACCAACCGAGATACAACTGGCCCTTAAAGTGTTACCATTGACACGCGTGTCATAGGTTCGCCATCACTGCCCTAGTCTATCGTAGATATGTCTCCACCCTTTCTCTTTTTTATAAATATTACCATGGCTTTTGTTCTGACTAGATAAAATCAATAATCCCTCCATGGCCTTCATTTGCGTGAGATACGCGATTTTCTAAGATTCAACACCCCTACGCGCTTAAATTGGATACTAACCTGACAAACGCATTCGCCAATTCGTTTATCCCTATGACATCTAGAGACTGCAACTTATAACCTTCAATCTTTCAAGTCCCGCATCCACAGATACCTTCAACTCATACCCAATCCCTAAATGTCTTCTTATTTTTAAGATACAAGGGTCCACCGCGGACTACAGAGGTTGTAAACACTTCCTGAAAAAATGGCACTTTTTGGCCTCTCGGCGAGACCCCATGTAATTTTTGGCAAAACCGTTACGTGCTAAAATTCAATCTAATTGAATACTACAATTTGTGACCTTAATTGAGTCCATGGGTTCCGTAGTCTTTACCTGAGAACCCTTTGAAGTCGCGCTTGCCGCCAGACCAATTACAACACTTTCCCCATGCTTCGCATTGGATAAAGTAAAAAAAAAAAGAATTTTCTATGATTTTCCGTTCTTGAATTATCGTGAGTATCCGAATACCGAAAAATAGCCAGCAATTTCTTGGCTTAAGTGAATATCGTGTGTGTGTGTGTGTCGTCTTAAGGGGGCCTGCTTACCTTGCTTTCGGATGCCGTCGGCACATGGTCATCGATTGAGAATTTAATTATATCCTTGGGTGGCGCCGCCCGTAACGGATGAACAGGGTAGAGTTGTCCGGGGGCGGGATAACCCGGGTGAATGGGGGTGGGTCTATTATAGTGGAGGATGTCATTGGTCGGCTGCAGAAACGGCGACATGTGCGAGACAGGCACGTGCTGGGGCATAGCCGGCAGGAACGACTTGACGTGGCCGCTCTGCTGCAGCTGCAGCTGATGCAGATGCTGCTTATGCTGTTGCTGCTGCTTCAGGTGGGCTGCCGATTTCATCATTTGGACGTAATGTTGCTGTTCGGCGATATTCTTTTGAAGTTGAACATGCCCGGGCAAATCCTGCAATTAGAGATTCGTTTTTTTCACTTTTTTTATCCGATGTGCTCATAAAATAAATTTTATTTAATAATATATTTGAAGATTTTTCTCGAAGACATACTGGTAGATATATAACTGAGAATTTAGTGGAAGGCAGGCCAGGAATAAATAAAAAGATAATTCCCAATAAGAGTGTATTTATTCAAAGGTTCTCTATTTATATCTTTAGGGCCAGTTGTATGTCGGTTTGTAAAGTCTTTGTTAAAGTTAACAAAGGGTCAAACCCTAGAATTCACCTTGTGCCCGGCCAATCAGATGACACGCACTTTCATCTGATTGGCCATCCTGCCGGGCACAAGGTGAATTCTAAGGTTTTACCCTTTGTTAACTTTAACAAAGACTTTACAAACCGACATACAACTGGCCCTTAGTCTACTAAGTGCTTAGTAAATGGAATAGTACTAATGGCAAGTACTAAGTTCGTGTAAACTAGGCCCTTAGAACTGACGTTACAGAGAATCTTTGTTCAGAGTCCAAAGCTTCCGTACTAAGCACAAAAGGGGATAACTAACTTTTTTTTTGTCAAAAATGAGTTTTGACTAAATTATAAGATTTCCAACATTTAAGGGAGACAATAGGAGTATGTCTACTGCTGGAAAAATAAATTTTTTATTTATTTATAAAGAGAAAATTTCTCCAGACCACATGTAAAGCTCACTCTAATATTTTTACTTCGGGAAAGTGGTGTGGGTTTTGGGTGAAGCATGATATTAATTAATAAAGTAAAGGGAGTGTAGTTTCACAGTGAATGAAATAAAACTCAAAGACGTTTATAAAAACTGTTTTTAATCTGTAAACTCCTGATGATGGACTAATAATCCGAAATATATTGAGTCTGTATAAACCTCTTTGAGTTTTATTTCATTCATTGTGAAACTACACCCTTTACTTTATTAACTCACTCTAATACATCAATTCCTGTCAATCAATTGTAATAGACTGATGAAGAGAGCAAAGTCCGTGAAACTATAGTCTCTTTATAAATAAATAAAAGATTCATATCAGAAAACACGCTCTTTTTTTGTCTCTTTTAATTTATAAATATTCTGCTACTCTCGACAAAAAGAAACTTTCAATTTAATTTTTTCTTTATAATTAAGCAAAATAAGCATATACTTAAGTACTTAATTAAAAATAACTTTATCTTAAGTGAGTTTGGAAATCTTAACCTCAATCTCTAGGAATAATGTAGGTATGTGACAGTTATCGGGGTTTGTGCTTAGCACGGCAGAAAGGGTCTTTGAAGGTACCATATGTAATAATTTTCCTTCTTTTCTTTTTTTCTAGTGTGTCAACTCTTTTTCTATTGATGATGGAAAGACAAACAATATTTTCTCAACACCAAAACACCAACGAGCACTGAGGAAGGAGACAAGAAGGAAAATCATTACATTCTTCCTTCATTGACCATTTGAACCCCGAAGAAGGAGGAAAGTTCCTCTGAAACTTCCACTTAAAATCTGTAAAAAGAGAACCTTCTAATAAATCCCTTTTTATTGCAAATTATCTTTTTATTTATTTCTGAACTACCTTCCATTCAATTCCTCAGCTTTATATAATAATATTTTTTTATTTCTTTTACTTGAATCTCGAAAAATGCAATTCTAATGGGGTGACTTGGCTCATCTGTCATTCTATTTTGTCTGGTCAGCTGGTATTCTGACAATGTGTCTGTTTATTATTCGTCAATTTGTTTGTATGTATATCAGCCAGTTAGTTTGTCCTTTTGTCTGGTTAATCTATCTGGCTGTTTGTCCATTGTCTGTCAGGCTGTCTGTGCGATTTTCTGATCGTTCTATTGCAAGCATGTAGTGTTGGAGTCCCCGCGTAGATAGTCCATTTGTCAAAGTCGAAAATAAAATGTCTTCAAATAAAGTTATCGTTGAATTGGTCTCTTAACATTCTATTAAAAAGTTTTTAGGGTTCCATTTAAAAAGAAAAGTGGACAATAAATATATATAAAAGGAGTTGGCATACAATGAATGTCAGTCCCGATTTTGTTTAATTTTTTTCTTTTATAATGATATTGATACAAGAAGTTGAACCAAGAATGTACAACCTCTGTAGTCCGCGGTGGACCCTTGTATCGTGAAGAAAAGAGATTTAGGGATTGGTTAGGAGTCGAAGGTATCTGTGGATGCCGGTCTTGAAAGATTGAAGGTTATAATTTGCTGGAAAGACGGTCGGGGTAAGAGAGTTCCAGTCTCTAGATGTCATAGTGATAAATGAATTGGCGAATGCGTTATTTCGATTAGTATCCAGTTTAAGCGCGTAGGGTAAATAAAGGTCGCTGCACATAAGGCTTGTTTTAATAATTTTTTGTCTGCTTGCTCCCACTCAAAAAGCATCCCAGGACCAAGCCGGAAAATAGAACATCTCCTATCTGTTAAATCAAGCAAGCTAGTCAGAAAGACAGCCAGCAGTGACGTCATTTCTCCAAATTGCAAAACCAGAGCTACCATTCCAAAAACAGGTAGAGAAAAAAGCCTCGTGAGCAGCGGGCTTTAATTAAAGTGACGCAACCGTACTTTTATATAGGGGGTTTTTTTGCTTTTTTGTGAATCGTACTCCTTTTAAAAACTGTACTCCAAATTCAAAAATACTCATTTTCATTCTTGTGTACTCTACAGTATTTCTAACAATATAAAAAACTATACTGATTATTGTATGTAAATAAATTCGTTTTACGAGGAATACAAGAATAGGAAACAAAAGTGATTCTGCATAGTTTTAGTGAGTTTCTATGAATGAAAATGCTATTTTCTTACTAAATACTCTAAATTAGGTAAAATTAAAGTGGATTCTAATCAGCATGCGCGGATCCAGAGAGGGGCGATGGGGGCGGTCACCCCCCCCCAAGCATTGGAGAACTAATTTTTTTATATGTTTATTTAAAACCAGCTGCGACGCCGCCTTCGGCCCTCTTGTTAGGCAGGAGGCTGCGCCCCCTGGACCCCTCCCCCCGAACCCGCACCGCAACCCCATTCCACCTCGGCACCCTTCCTACCCATTCCACACCCACACCGGGCACCCTGCACCCGACCCCAGCATTCCACCCCCACACCCAGTTTTTGCATTTCTAGCTCCCTAGAGACCCACAAATTATGTATACAAAATTTGGTTTAGTTTTGTCCAAGGGCAAGAATTTTCATTTTTTGACCCCCCCTCCCCATTTTGGGTGGTTAGTTTTTACATTTCTAGCCTTCTAGTGGCTATGTATACAAAATTTGGTTGAGTTTGGTCCAAAAATACGAAGCCTTTTGGGTTTTAGACCACAAAATCAAAAATCCCCCAATTTTCAGTTCAGGGGTCAAATTTTAAAAAATAAAAAACTTTCCAGAGATTTAGCATTAACTAACACGTATGTACCAAATTTGAATGCTAAATCTTGAAAACTCGAGGAGATAGAGCACTTTAAAAATTTCAAAAATTTACCCCAAAATGACTATATTTTCCTTTCGGGGACTAATAGAGCAAAATACTCAAATATGTTTTTTTTTGTATTTTAATACTTCACCTTTCTAAACTAAACCCATATCGATATCTTTTCTGGTTTAAGAGATCTTGAAATACTCTGAAAACACATTTTGGGGCCCTTTTCCCCCCTTTAGGGTTCGAATTTCAAAAAATCCCTTCTTAGCACACCCATAAATCGTTGAAAGAATATACACTCCAAATTTCATCTTTCTAGTTCAAGCGGTTTAGTCTGTGCGTTGATAGATGAAACATCACCTTCTCTTTATATATATTTTAAAGACTAAGATTAAGAATTCTATTGAGCTAGTTATTTGGACCGGGTGAAGATGGCAACTACTGAAATAAAAATGCTCAATGAAATAAAAAAAAAATTAAATTTTTAGAGTAGTATTTTCTTCAAATTACATTAATTTATATAAACGACCTTATCAATCAATCGTCAAACCCCATTCATTGTTACGACGACGATAGCACTCTGCACGGCAAACCCTCACTCCCGAATAATCGAATCAATATTGCCTCCTCAATCACTCTCGACCTAGACAAACTGAATAGATGGGGCTCTCAAAATTTAGTTAACTTTAATGCAAACAAGACTCAATGTTGTCTAATTTCTAGGCGCGAAAATAAAATTTTTCCTGATATTCACTTCGATTCGAATACCCTGAAAATGTGTGACAGCCTATCCATGTTGGGCGTCTCTGTCGCATCTGACCTGTCTTGGAATGAACACATCTCCTCTGTGGCGAAATCTGCAGCAAGGAAGATTGGCTACTTATTTAGGTCCAAACGATTTTACAAGCCCCCACATCTTCTCACCATCTACAAGGCCCAAATCCGCCCCTATCTCGAATACGGCTCTCATCTATGGAGAGGAGCCTCAAAATATTCTCTTGCTACCCTGGATGCAATTCAGAAACGAGCCGTCAGGCTAATTGACGATTCTACCCTCACCGACTCCCTCGACTCGCTAGCTCATCGAAGAAATGTCTCTGCCCTTTCCCTTTTCTATAGATACTATCACGGCAGGTGCTCTGATGAGATAAAATCAATAATTCCCCCCAAAGCATGCTTTGCACGTAGCATGCGTTTTGCCGACTCCCAACACTCTTTCGCGGTCAAATTAGAAAAGTGCCGGACCACTTCATTCGCCAATACATATATCCCCATGACTTCAAGGAACTGGAACTCTCTCCCAGCCTCCATCTTTCCCAGCACTTATAATCTTCAAACCTTCAAAACCCGGGTGCATAGACACCTACGTCTACACCCTCTCACTTAATCAACTTTCCCTTCTCTTCGGTAATGCAAGGGTCTTTCGAGATCCATAGGGGCTGCATCTTTACTGGTGCACCCCTTCTTGCATTCGATTGCATAAAAAAAAATTATTTAAACATAATTTTTTTTTTAATGATATTAATGTGGGAAGGAGATACACCAGAAGGTGCATCCGCTAAAGGCCTGTATGGGATGGCCCCTCCATCGTGAAAAGAACAGAGTAGAAGGAAAGAAGCCGGAATTACGAGCCAAATCTCAGAAAGTTAGATACAATCCAATTTACTAAGTTAAACATATGGCAAAACTTGGTCGCTGCCAGCCCCCCCCCTCAAACCATAGGTCTGGATCTGCGCCTGTTAAGCAGTGGTGCAACCAGGATTTTGTCCTGAGGGGGGCTAATACGCACATACACACACACACACATTTATATATTAGGGTGGTCGAAATTTTTTCATGTTTATTTTGAGGGGGAGGCTTTAGATATTCTAACTAATTTTTATTATTTTCAAAATATAGATAGAAATAGTCGAATGGAGAAGGTTCAGTTTTTTCACAACCGTAATCAAATGATATTCTATTTGTGCTCCTTTTATAGAAAAAATAGTTGGCAATGTAGAGTATTTCAATTTTTCAAGTGTTTATTAAATAAAGTCATAATTTCCGCTAATCGCTAGATGATATTTTCAATAGCTAAATTGACAACGCTGCCTGGAAGCGATAGTTGTAAAATTGAAGGAGGGATGGAGGGGAAGGAAGGGAGGGAGCTCCAAATTTTCCGCCCCTTAAAATGAAATTCCATTCGTGCTCTTTTTATAAAAAAAATAGTTGGAAATGTATTTGAATTTTTTAAATAAAGTCAAAAAAGTCAAAATTTCCGCTAATCGCTAGATGATATTTTCAATAGCTAAATTGACAACACTGCCTGGAAGCGATAGTTGTAAAATTGAAGGAGGGGGAGGGAAGGAGACTCCAAATTTTCCGCCCCTTAAAATGAAATTCCATTCGTGCTCTTTTTATAAAAAAAATAGTTGGAAATGTATTTGAATTTTTTAAATAAAGTCAAAAAGTCAAAATTTCCGCTAATCGCTAGATGATATTTTCAATAGCTAAATTGACAACACTGCCTGGAAGCGATAGTTGTAAAATTGAAGGGGGGAGGGAACTCCAAATTTTCCGCCCCTTAAAATGAAATTCCATTCGTGCTCTTTTTATAAAAAAAATAGTTGGAAATGTATTTCAATTTTTTAAATAGTCAAAAAAGTCATAATTTCCGCTAATCGCTAGATAATATTTTCAATAGCTAAATTGACAACGCTGCCTGGAAGCGATAGTTGTAAAATTGAAGGACGATAGAGGGGAAGGAGGGAGGAACTCCAAATTTTCCGCCCCTTAAAATGAAATTCCATTCGTGCTCTTTTTATAAAAAAAATAGTTGGAAATGTATTTCAATTTTTTAAATAAAGTCAAAAAAGTCATAATTTCCGTTCAATTGCTAAATTGACAACGCTGCCTGGAAGCGATAGTTGTAAAATTGAAGGGGGGAGTGGAGGGGAAGAGAGGGAGGGAACTCCAGTCAGCCAGCCAGCAGATTCTCTCTCTCTGTCTCTCCAAGGTACAAGCCCTTCTACAAATGCCTGACTCTTGGTCTTGTCTTTAATGTAACCGCGCGCAGGGCGGTGGGGTCGTTAGCATGTCTGCAAATCCCCTTGGATTGCAGAGTAAAGCCTCGTAAGTAAACAACTCGGCTCCATCCAAAGAGAGCAGACCAAGTTTATTTCCTTCCTCCACCTGTTAATAAGCCCCTTCAACATCTAGATTAATAATAAAACTGTCGTAATATTTCATTTTAAATTATCAATTATTTGACTTCTTCTCT
Organism: Forficula auricularia; assembly: GCA_024734495.1. NCBI lineage: Eukaryota > Metazoa > Arthropoda > Insecta > Dermaptera > Forficulidae > Forficula > Forficula auricularia. Next base: position 1,999,374 of record JALMQS010000099.1, on the reverse strand, counting down.
CTTTTTTTTATTCCTTAACAGATTTTTATTGAAAAGACAAATTGCAAGCAATATTGTATTTTTTGCTCCTCTCCTCTGTATCCTTTTCTCTTTCTAATGCCTTTCTTCTCGTATACTTGTTTTTTTTGACAGTTTCTAATATAAATTATTAGACAGGGGCTTGTTACTTTTACTATAATTTATTTTCGTTTCTCTAGCAAAAATATTTGTTAATCTTATTTTTTTTTACTATAATCTAAAAAAATTTCATTAACTAGATAACTGAAGAGAAACTAACATTTTATTCCCATAGCTAAATTATTATAAATACTTGCCTACCTAGTAGGATCAAGTCGATTATAAAAGATTAAATTGAAAAAAATAATTTGAAGAGAAAACATTGTTTAATAAATAAATAAATAACGACAAAAAAGAAATTAAATTTGGTTGTCATCTGCTTTATGCAAATAAACATACACATATATATGTTTCATAAAAAAACCCCATTTTTAGTAAGAACGTTCTTTCTAGTTAAGAACGCGTTTCACTGAATATTTTTGTGGCAACTAGATTTACTGATGTTGGTTGAGTTTGGTTCAAAGGTCTAGAATCTTCATTTTTGACCTTCCGCCTCATTTTGTGTGTTTATTTTCAAAAATTTTTAAACGACAATGTCAAAAATTAGAAGCAAAGTTGTAGAGCATCTAATTTTTTACATTTTCGCTTAAAATTTTTTGAAAATAAACACCAAATGAGGCGGAAGGTCATAAATGAAGATTCTAGACCTTTGGACCAAACTCAACCAACATCAGTAAACTCTAGTTACCACAAAAGTATTCAGTGAAACGCGTTTTAACTAGTAAGAACGCGTTCTTATTAAAAAACGGGTTTTTACTGCAACATATATAATATATTGAATATCGATATGTATCTAAGATATCACAAGAGGGTTTCATCTATTAGATCCGATGGAATTGATAATAATAAAATAATATAATATATAATAAAAGAGAAAGAATTTAATTTTTAGGACAAATTCTAAGTTTTTAGTAAAACTCCTGAGTGGATGAATCCCCTCTGATATCGCAATTTAATAATCCTATACTACTAAAGCGCATTTGTGCCTGCCTCTGTATGTACCTACCTATCTATGTACCTATGTCCGTCCCCCAACAAAAACAGTCGTCATGGTTATCAATTTAAATGAAATTATCTATATATATATAAAATTAAGCTTTTGTCTGTACATTGGGGTGTTGGTGAGGGTGGGGGGTCCTGGGTGGGCTTCAGGGTGGGGGTCCAGGGGTCCTCATGGTTACCAATTTAAATGAAATTATATATCTATATATATAAAATTAAGGTTTTGTCTGTACATTGGGGTGGTGGTGTGGGTGGGGGTGCTGGGTGGGTTTCGGGGTGGGGAGGTTGAGTTTCGAGAGGTGGCGGTCCAGGGGTCGTCATGGTTACCAATTTAAATGAAATTATCTATATATATATATAAAAAATTAAGGTTTTGTCTGTACATTGGGGTGGTGGGGTGGGCGGAGGTGCTGAGTCGGTTTCGGGGTGGGGGTCCAGAGAGCGAGCCGCTTGGTTAGCAAGAGGGCCGCCGAAGGCGGGCCTTGCAGCTAGTATTTCTACTAAAATCTTAGAATTTGTCCTAAAAATTAAATTCTTTCTCTTTTAATAAACATTGGTTAATTTTAACCTGAGGTGATTTTTTGAAAAACATTCCAACTATTTTCAAAAAAAGATGCTCAAATCTTTAGTTTTATAATATATAATATCTCTATATATAAAACAGTTCCGTGCTTGCGTGACAGTGTGTTACAGACGCCGCACAGTCCAAACTGCTGGGCGTAGAGGGCTGAAATTTTGACAGTGCATTCCTATAATGACATGGATATCCGCTAAGAAGGTTTTTTTTTTTAAATTCGAACCCTAAAGGGAGAAAGGTCAACAAAATGTATTTTCGGAGTTTTTCAAGATCTCGTAAACCAGAAAAGATATCGATATAGTTTTAGCTTAGAAAGGTGAAGTCTTAAAATATAAAAAAATATATCGGAGTATTTTGCTCTGAAAGAGAGAAATAGTCATTTTGGGGTAAATTTTTGAAATTTTTAAAGTGCTCTAACTCTTGGGTTTTTCCAAGGTTTAGCATTCAATTTTGATACTTAGATCTATTTTTGAAATATCCCGTGAGATTTTTTTCATTTTTTCAAAATTTGACCTCTGAACCGAAAATGGGATTTTTTTGATTTTGGGGTCTTAAACACAAAAGACTTCGTATCTTCTATGTTCAGGGATAGGGTTGGTGGGGTGGGGAGTGATTCGAGGTGGAGGAGGGGAGAGGGTTCAGGGGTTAAGCTTCTTGGCTTGCAGCAAGAGGCCGCCTAAGGCCTCTTGCTATCCAAGGGCCTTCGCCGCCTGAACCCCTGAAAAATGTCAAAAATTACATCTTCTACAATGGAATTTGCCGTAAACAAACATTTTCGGAGTTTTTTATTATTTTGGATTATTTGTGGGGGGGGGGGGGGCGGCATTGGTAGAGACACAGGTATAAATGCCCTTTAGTAGTATGTGATATATATAAATAATTTAAAGTATACATCAGACAGTTTCGCACCTCTCAGGGTAGTAAATTGACCCGGATTGCTCTTATTGTTCCCCCGATTCCCGAGGAGTTCAAAAACAACCCTTCTGACATATAATATAATATATATACTATATAATATTCATCTAGATTAATTTGTAACAACGCTTAGAGAAATTTCTCTAAAAAAATTACGCTCTTGCCTAGAATCGAACCGACGAACTCTTGAACTATAGTCATTGGCTCTACCGATTACTCCATTGGGACATTAATATTTCTATCTTGATTTCTCTTACTAAAACTAGATATTTTTGATTTGGACTTTGTGTCGAGATAATATTGTATTCATTTGAACTCGAATGAAAATGAAAAAACACCAATAGATTTTAAATTAAGAGACATTAAATATATAATAATTAACGAGGCAAATTTGAAATATAATTGTCAGCGCGGCTCCAATCGATTTTCATTAACCAGGCAAATTTGAAATTCTAATTTCTAATTTGGACTCGAATTTTGAAATGAAAGACTCCAATTCATTTTGAATTAAGAAACATTAAATATATGGATCATTATTCCTCCCCTCCCCCCTCGCCATTCAAAAGTTAAAGAGGCGAAACTTTTAAGAGACGATGTATTTTCGGTAGTTTACCGGTATACATTTGGAGTGTGGTTTTTTAAGAGGAATAAAATTTTTGGACCGAGACGCTGCCCGGCAGGGCACCAGCCTGGAGTCTTAGGCACGCCCTCGAAGCTCGTTAAAATTAATCCATTCAAATCGGATCTAAAATAGATGCCACCCTCTTTTAATTTTCTTACAAAATTTGAATCTATTTCTATCGGCAACTTGAACTCTCTCATCTAAATATCTATATGTATAATTTTTTTGTTACAGACTCGTTTCCAAGGTTTGAGTTTCATCATCAGTCTTTTTCAAGTACATGTAATATAATGATAGAAGATAGCCAGCTCAACTATCTATAGTGATCTGTTAAAATCGATATTGTTGAATTGAACATCAACACACACCACAAAACAGCTTTAGAATTAAAAACCTGAACGGGTGCACCTGTTGCACCAGCCTAGTGTTCAAATTTCTTTCCTTGCTATTAGTAATTGAATGGCTGAAGATATATAAGTATCTACTTTTTAACACGCTTTATAAATATTAGCTTCACATGTGTCTATCTATGTGTCAATGTGACTTTTGTTCTGTTAAATTCCGCAAACATTTCTCTATAAAAATAGTTAAGACTAAAAAGTAAAAAAATAAATTTTATTTAAAAAAACTAAAAAAACATGCTTCTAGAAAGTACAAAATAATATAATACTTAATCAAAAAGAGTGGGCCACTTTGTCGAAATCAATTATAAGTGGGAGATAAATTTAACCGAATTTATCGCGCGGAGAATTTACCACTGCTCGAAGCCCCTAAAACCTTAGTAAATTGGATATTGAATTGTATCTAAGTTTCTGAGATTGGCTCTTGATCCCGGCTTCTTTTCCTTCTGCTCTGTTCTTTTCACGATGGGGGCCAGCCCATACAGGCCTTTAGGGGATCCACCTTCTGGTGTATTTCCTTCTTACATCAATATCATTAAAAAAAAAATTAAAAGTTTCTGCGCCCCACACTTTTTGATTAAGTATTATATTATTTTGTACTTTTTAGAACGCATGTTTTTTAGTTTTTTTAAAATATAATTTATTTAAAAAGTAAATAAATATTACTTTTATATTACCCTGAAAAATGATTAATAAAGTAAAGGGAGTGTAGTTTCACAATGAATATCAAGCACATAACGATACATCTCGGCTACGACACACACTTTTGTATATAATTAGTAGAGATTGTGGTGTTGGTGCAAGGTGAAAAATCTTTAATAAAGATAAAAGTAAATAAATATTATATGCAATATTCTTAACTCATAGTAAATGAATATTGCATATAATATTTATTTACTTTTTATATATTCATTGTGAAACTACACTCCATTTACTTTATTAATTAATATCATGTTTCACCTAAAACCCACACAACTTTCCCTAAGTAAAACTGAAAAATGATATTTTTTTTTAATCATTATAATATTTTACAGGTTTGCTTTTCGGACGAGTCAACAATCCAAATTTTGGTGGACAAAAGCTCATTCGTCCGACGACGCCCAGGAGAGGCCTTGTGGAAAGGGTTAAACACCCTATTAGCGAAATGGTCTGGTCTGTGATCTCAGCCAAGGGCATGGGCACCCATTACATCGTGGAAGGAACCATGAGGCAGGAACAGTACAAGGGAATACTGGAAAGCCGGCTCCTGCCCCAGGAATGGTTCCCTGGTGGTGAAGAGGATGTGTTCATCCACCGAGCCACAAAGCCAGGAGTGTTACTGAATTCCAGCTGATAAAAATGTGCGCGTTTTGCCTTGGCCGGGGAATCCGCTTAATAAACCCCATAGAAAACCTTATATTACATGAAAAGGGAGATTGCCAAAGAAATCATCACCACCAAGGGGCTATTGATAGAAACCCTTATCAGAGTGTGGCATTACAGCCCCAATCTCCAAATCAAAACAAAGGGGCTATTGATAGAAACCCTTATCAGAGTGTGGCATTACAGCCCCAATCTCCAAATCAAAACAAAATTATCCCTAGAAAACATGACCCTGGAAGACGTAATCGCAGCAAAGGGTGACATTACCAAATATTAAGATTTTACTCAATTTTTTAAGGTAAAAAATCTTTTTATAAATATATTTGATAAATTTTATAGCCCAGGCAAATCAGACTTCTGCTGGCCAATAAAAATGCACAAGCTGGAAATAATTTTAATCGACGTTAGGCATCCAAAAATAGAGTTATATGAGTTTGCAACGGTTTCTGGCTGGTGCTAAATTTTTGAGGGCCTAAAAACCACGAAAAATTTTTACTTATTTTTTATTTTTGCTTATAACTCCAAAACCATGCGTCTTACGGAAAATTTCATTTGGTACGGTTTGTCCAATTAGGATAAAACTTTGCCAATCTCATTGTTTAGCCAATTGGCAACTATTATGGGGGCCAGCACCGCAGAAATTCTAAGAGTGGATTCTTGTGACCACCTATTAATGAGCATAATTCACATTTCCGCCAAGTTGGTAAAGATTCCTATATTAGACGATCGTGGCTAAACGGTTGAACCGATTTTAACATTTAAGTTTTATTCGACGAGAAATTTTGTTCTTTCATTTTCTTAAGAGTAAAATTTTCTATCGGACGCAGGGTTTTCAAGATATAAGCAAAATTCTGAAAAAGGTTCCAAATTTTCGTGGTTTTGAGGCCCTCAAAAATTTAGAGCCAGCCAAAAACCGTATTAACCGATTAAAATTATTTTCAGCTTGTGCATATTTATTGGCCACCTAGGCCTTTTTTCGGTCTAATTTGCCTGGGCTAATAAGTAATTATATGGTTTTATATTCTAAATAAAGTACTCTAATGAACAAAAATAACTACGAAACCCAAAATCACTTTTTGCTCATTAAATTCATTTGAATTTGGAAATTTCTAATGTCCCTAATAATTTGGCCACCAATGGTACATCAGAATTAAGTTGTGTATAAAAAAATTAAAAAATAAATAAATGAGGTTGTCTTCTGCTTGATGCAAATAAACATCAAATATAAATATGTACCTATACATATACATATATAATTTAATCATTAGGGAATATTGGTTTCGAAGGTTTAACTTTCATCATCAGTCTTTTTAATTAGAAATATTCTATCTAGTTTAAATATCTGATTGGATATAGCTAAATTAGTTTTATTGTAATAGTAAGCTTGTCACTCAACAAACAAATGCATATGGTTATTTGTAACAAAGGAAGGACAACCTCACTGATTTCTCTTAATGAATTAACAATTCTGCTACTCTCGACAAACAAAATCTTGTCATTAGAGAATATTAGTTTCCTTTTAGGGAGGTTCTTTGCGCGACAATACACACAAAAAGTTTTAGCCTTGTAACCACTCTATAAATATGAACGGAACTAAAATTTTAGGTTATTTTTTTTAACGTGACTGTTCACTCACACTAGGAAATCTCTATATGTATACACACATACTTGCCGGATCGTTTCCAAGCCATTGTGATTATATCCCCTCCAATAAAAATAATCGCCCAAATATGTTGTTTTTTTGTTTTTTATCAAAACTAAGAGGAAATAATTTCAATTTTTTTTTAAGTTACTCCGAATATATTATTCTAACAAATATTAGTTTTTCATCAAGATGGTAAAAGTTCTTCAATGAAAAAAATAAAATAATGATCATTTTCCCAATCTATCATATATAAAAAATTTCATTTTTAATTGCAATTATTTTATGTTTGGTATGGTAAATCGTCTTCAAATTTTAACAGTATGTTTATTATGCTTTAAATGACTTATATGCCAAGTTTCAAAGACTTCTTGAATTTTTGCATTTGTGAAAGAACTACCTTAAAACAGACTGAATATATCTAAAAAAGAAGAAGGATAATTGCATAATATTTATAATATTTTTTCCCTGACTTTTATCCGTTATTTTTCATTAGTTCTTTGAATTTGCCTAAATCCATTATGGTATTTGAACCCATGAGAAATAACAGATAAAATATGACCAATTAAAAAGACCTTTGAAACTCTAGTCTAACTATAAATACATATTTATATTCGTTATATATTTTAATGTTTATTTGCATTAAGCAAAGGACAACTTGATTGCTCTTTATGAAAATTTTAGCATTAGATTTCATATTTAACAAAAAATAAACAGATTTAAAATGGAAATGGAAAACTGTACAAACCAATGGCTTGAATGATATACTATATATATTTGTCTAGATTAATTTGTAACAACGCTAAGAGAAATTTCTCTAAAAAAATTTCCCTCTTGCCTAGAATCGAACCTACGAACTCTTGAACTAAGGTCATTAGCTTTAACCACTAGACCAATCTAACATTAATATTTATACCATGTTTCCAATCTAACATTAATATTTATACCATGTTTCTGTTACTAAACTATAAATTTTTGATTTAGACTTTGTGTCGAGATAATATTGTATTCATTTGAACTCGAATGAAAAAATGAAAAAACACCAATAGATTTTAAATTAAGAAACATTAAATATATTTAAGTTTGAAAAAACTGCGCGTCAAACTCAAGCCAGCCAGCCAGCCAACCAGTCCCAATGACTTGACATCAATCTCAGCTGACGTGTAACTTAATAAATCAAAAATTATAATTATTAATAAGAAATAATAAAGGACCTGAAAAATCGATTCTAAATTCAATTTCAGGTATTGTTCAAATATTTGATCTGTATTTAATTTGTATATAATTTGTATATAATTTGTAATATATTAATGTACAATGTATCATAACCTATTAAATCTAAATTCAATTTCAGAATTCGATTTTCATTTACCTAAGAAGAAACTTACAAATCGATTTTTCTCCTACCACCAAAAGATGCCGACTAAAGTAAGGATACATCTAAAAAAAGAAGAGATTGAAGGTTCCTTGGTGAATTCGATCAAAAGCATAAAATTAATATCGGATAATCTAGTCTATGCATTTCCTGAAGAACATCAAGGTGAGAAATCACACAAAGAACTAAGCCAAATTACTTTAATCAAGTCAGCGTTTAAAAGCATGTCCAAAGAGGGACATTTCAGAAATGTTAATATAACTTTATCAGATGAGATTAAGAAACTATATATAGATGAAGACAATAATTTTATATTTAAAGATTTTTTTTTGGAAGAATCAACTGAAGGAAGTCTAGATTCTTCAATAAGATCCAGAATCGATGAGGATAAAACTGATACTCTCAATAACCTGGACTTAGAAATTAAAAGAAAAGAAAACATATTATTAGATATCGAAAAAAATTTAACTTAAATAAATTTTATGGCATTCAACAAAATGCAGCAGAATGGTTAAAATTTTTTGAAATAGAATGTGAACGACATAAAATATATGATAGTATTATGAAGATACAAATTATAAGATTCTTCTTAGAGGGCAATTCAAAAGAATGGTATAGAAGTAACTTGAAAAAGATATCTGATAACGATTGGTCAAAATGGACAAAATCTTTTTTATTGATTTATGCAAAAAGAGGTTGGGCTGAAGTTAGATATGCTTACAAATTTAAGTATATAGATGGTTCAATAATTGATTACAGTTTAAAAAAAGAAAGTCTCTTACTAGATGCTGAACCTTCGATCTCAGAAGTGTCAAAAATAAATCACATTGTTATAGGTTTACCTCAAAATATACAAGATATTCTTGATAAAGAAGAAATAAAAAACACAGACCAATTGATTAATATTCTTAGAAAATATGATTTAGAATATTTAAAAAAAGATAGAAAAGAAATAAAAAAAGCCTAATGACAGATATGTTATAAAGACACCATGTTACAAATGTGAAAAATTAGGATGGCCAAACAGATACCATCCTACTGCTATATGTCGTAATGGAGAAAGATATAAAGAAAAATATGAAATAAATTTAAATGAAAATATTGAGGGGTTTAAGAACCAAAAAAACTAGACGGCCCCGGTAAAATCACACCATTGTTAACATTAAATGTACTAGTTGATGAATCTAGGAATATTGAAGCTGTTTATGACACAGGTTCTAATGTGTCATTAATAAATTATGAAATAATACAAGAACTAAAAAAAATAAAAAAGATAAAACAATATTTAAAACAATAAATGGTGTGAATTTTGTAGAAGGCCGGGCCCACTTGCTACTTAAAATAAATAAAATATCTGATTTCATAGATATATATGTCGTAAAAAATAATAACTTTTCATACGACATGTTACTTGGCTTAGATGCAATAAAAAAATTTAAACTGATTCAGAATGAAGAATTAAAAATATTTCAAAAGATTAACAGTAAAAATGTAAAAGAAATAAAAAAAGATAATTTTAAATTAAAAGAAATGAATAATAAATTAGAAGAGATAGACACATTCCAAAAAACAAATGATAATACAAAAATAATT
>JALMQS010000099.1:1892498-1989668 GCA_024734495.1 Forficula auricularia | reverse complement strand
TACAATGTGTGTTAAGAGAATAATTATATATCAGTAAAGAAAGACAATGAAAAGATTTTAATTTAAACAAAGAAGAATAAGCATTTGGTACAATGTGTATTAATAGAATAATAATATATATAAGTAAAGAAAGACAATGAATACAGCGATTGAAACAAGTTGAAACTGTGTGTGTGTAAAGTGACTGAATTTAATATAAGTTTAATTAAACAAAGAAAGTGAACAATAATGGTGGACAGCGTGCATCGAGCTGAGTCATAGAGTTTGTGTCCGCTAGCGTGCCTCCGGCTGACTGACTCCGCCAGTCGAGATCTCCTTCCACGCGCAACTCATGATAGCAACGGGGCGGGGAGCAATGACAGGCTGCCAACTGCACCTACTAAATGAAACAATAAAACAAACCTGGCAAGCTATATGCCGATTATGAATATAAGGGCCAAGGGGTGCTTATTTCATTACATCCCCCGGCCGGAAACATTAAAACTGGAGCCACTCACAGAATTAAGTAGCGACAATTTTAATGGCTTTAGTCAGCCTTCAGACAGCATTCAAATGCCTCCTTTCATGGAATAATATTGACACATAAGAAAATCTACTGTACTGAAGCTACGTTAAAATAACAAAAAAAAATAACAATGAATGTATAGGTGTTGAATGGACATGACTGGTTTCAAATCGGAACGGAACTTTCCAGATCCACCAGTATGGGCCAGACGCACCACAACGAGCGCCCGCCACGGCCAAGACGTGGGAGCAAAGATTCATTGTCAAACTAAAAGGGAATTCGGGATGGCTGTTAAGAGCGCACAGCCCTACCCTGTGGTCTCTGAAGCCTACAGGGCGGACACTAGCATGTCCTCAAACGAGCCGCTGCCAAATCAGAACCAGAGTGGATGCTAGACAGCTGGATACAGCTGTCGGGGTGGCCAACCACAACGCCTCCAACTGGGCACAAAATTTAATATAATTTACGAGGCTTTAAAGCCTCCTCCACTGCTCAGAGTGAATGGCCCGCCTCCCATTTCTCCAGAACTCGTCCCGGTGGGATTGCAGTCAGCTCATTCCTCAATAGGGTCTATGCCCTGCGGACTTAGCCGCCAATAACTAGGCTCTTAGGCCTTCTTCACTACACTCAATAGGGTCTATGCCCTGCGGACTTAGCCGCCAATAACTAGGCTCTTAGGCCTCTTTTCTCCATCTTCCACACAGAAAAAAAGGGGGGGGGGGGAATTGACAACAACGAATCTCCGGTCCCACACACACGCCAATGACCCACGACCATAGCGGAACGTCCTTTTAAACTGGCTTCAAATTCCAGTTCCACTCCAAAAATCACGCAGGATGAACACTCAACAGTGCTCTACATTCTTTAAACTGGACCATTAATGACCTTGACTGAAAACAAAAAAATTAAATATTTATAAAAAAACAATTATACTCAACTTACAATATTAAACCATTAAAGCATGGCAGAATTTAGACCGCCCGCTTCCACAACATCGACTCGCCAATAACCAGCAACCTCAACACATTATCTCACCTTTGCTCTTTCTCTTTGCGATTAATAAAATAAAAATTATAAAAAAATTAGTGAAAAATTAATGTAAAAATATTTAATCAAAATAATCATTAAATTAAAGAATTAAAATACGCGCATTTAATAGCGACCATCCGTCCTTGAATTCTTTGATTGATCAAAAATAATAAACAACACAACCATGGCTCTCAGATTATAGAGCCTTATAAAGTTTAGAGAACCTTCGTGAGGCTGCAAAACATTTCACTTCCCAACACAGATCTTTTATTCACAGTTAACAGGCCACAGGATTTAAATTATTTGATATGACTATTAACCCTTAGTTTACTTGTTCCTTTGGAACTAATGTCTAAATGTAGTTATACAAAAAGATTTTTGAAAGAGACTTTCAATAAAATAGACTGATATCGAAAAAGGATTACAAGAATGTTTGTTGACAAATGCATCTCATTTTGGCGGGATATGAACCCGTACCAACTGCTTGGAAGGCAACTATGCTGACCTTTACTTGTTATGCATTCAATAAACAAATTGGACTTGTTTGGGAATATATCAAAACTGCCTATATTAACATAGAATAATGAGCGGGAAGTTATTTACTATCATAAATGCTCCTATATACTAGGAAATTCACGAAATTAGCTAGACTAGGCTGTTGTAGATTGCATTTGTTATTAATAGAATAATGTATTTAAGGTGGACGCATTGGATCATTTAATTATAAAATAATTTGTAGTTACAAAAAGATGCAATAGGAATTCTCAAATAAACTCTTGTAAGGAGATTTCTTTAATCAAAACTAAATGTTTTGAAATATTTTAACATCCATAAAAAGATTGTTGAACTATAGAAATTTAATATTGATTACTAATAGAATAATTGGCTAAAGGCGGATATCTAACCATTATCGTTTTAAACTCCAATTGTAAACAATTAAATAAAAAATGTCCCTAACGGGATTCGACCCTTTATTTTTAGATAATAGAATTCAGACTTTATTAAAGAATTGTCCAACAAAAATTAGATGGGCAATCTTCATATAAAACAAATGAATGAACCTAATCATTCGATTAACACACCTTTGGTTTGTTTACTAACAGTAAATACTTCTGTTCAGTAGTTCACACAGCCTTACTACGGAACAATATTATGGTACCTTTGGATATAGTGAACTTCGATGTAAATAAAAAAATTTTACTAGTATAAAATATACTAGTGGTCCCCATAGTAAATAAACAAATATATTTTATATTATTTGATATCTGTTTTCAGAATTGAAGAAATTTTGCTTCGGCAATTTATTAATAAAGTAAATATAGAAATGAAAACATTTTGATAAAGTGCAGAGTATTATCTATAGGATTATTTTACTCCATGGGACTTTGCCCGCTTGCCTTCAGGCGACTCAAGGCTACAACCCCGTCGGATGGCCAATCAGCCTGCGAATTTGCTTGCAGAATACCCACACTGGACTGGCTAAGTTTTGTCGTCGGTAAACCGTGACTAGTTTGAATAAACAGCACCCATACCAAGCGTAGAATAGATTAAGAATTATTCTCCATTGGAAAATTACCCAGGTTTAACGTGAGTTAGAAAATGAGCGGAAAACATTTTTAGATAAACCAGGATACAAAGACCGACCAAATAAACATGACCTCGAACAGACATCTGTGAACGGAGGGCACGAGCACGAACCAGACAAGATAGAGATTACTTTTTCAGAGAGAAATCCTATACGATTCTAGAAACCAATATTCAATTTAGGGATTTTCTGGTGCATTAACACACTTGGTTGGAAATTAACAATTTTCCATAAAAAAACTTATGTTCGGAAGAATATCTATCAAAAAAATATAGGCTTAATAATTCCTATGCAATTTACTTGAAATTATTAGCAATAATGGATAACATGAGATAATTCAATTTTTGTGGACAGACTGACAGATTGTCAACAAAATACAATTATAATTATTTGTAAGTAAAATGAAATTAACTAATTATAAATTTACATTAGAACCAATTCAATTGTTCTTTTAACTTGAAACTTTAATTATTCAAGGATTAGGCTTATCTCTTTATGACTAATTAATGAAAATTATCTATTACTGATAAGGATTAGATTCATTATTATATTGAAATTTTTGGAATTATCCAAGACTTTATAGAATTTCAAAATATTATAGTGAAGATTATAATATTATTTTAAATTTTCCAACTAAGAAAACTTAAAAAAATTATTTTTGAAGGATAAAGAGATAATTACTTGAAATGTATTTTCCTTTAGGAAGAAAAATACGGACTTTTGAAATCTTAATTATATTAAGGATTTTTCTTAATAGAATGAATTTTTTAGAATTTCAATTTTACATATAAAAAAGGACTTGATGAAATTATAACACAATTCATCAATTTGACAGACAAAGAAATATTTATTCGAATTTTATTTTTCTTTAGAAAGAGACAGACTGACTTTTTAAATCTTAATTATATTAAAGATTTTTCTTTATAGAAAGAAAATTTTTAGAATTTCCTAATTTTAAACAAAAAAGGACTTAGTTAAATTTTAACAAAATTTATTAAGAGACAGACAGACTATTGAATTACCTCTAAAGTATAAGAGAATAAAAAAATATAAAATAAACAAAATTATTTACAAATTTTACAAATAATGAAAAATAGTGGGATTTTTTTAAAAAAAGAGGGGGGGAAAAAGAAGAAAATATAGAATTCATTAGAGCAAGCCCCCACACTGAATTAGCGTGTGGTTTGTAACCTTCTTTGAGGTTACTGCTCTGGGCGAGGGTAGAATTTTTTTAATAAACGGATATTGTAGACACCCTGCTGCTTACCACGGGTTGTCTGCAATACATACGTACCCCCGGGGCGGATTTCAGCCACTCGGAACGGGCCGTCATACAGTAGGAAGAACTTTTGACAAACTTTGTCAATTAATGATGATAACCGATTGGTGCGAGCTAATACTAAATCACCTAGTTTGAGGGGGGTCGCAAAGAGTTCTTTTTCTCTTTTGCGGTCAATTTTCTCATTTCTTCGAAATACCCGACCCAATGCCAGCTCCCGCATGACCTTCAGGTCACTCTTGTTAAGTGGTAACAAAGGTGGATTTTCATTAAATTTGAAATTTACTTGATCAGGCTCACGCGTCTGATCGAGGAGGTCACATACTCGGGGTTGAGGGAGTCCTATGCCTATTAAATTAGCCGGAGATAAGTTAACTGTAGAGTTTGGGGCAAAGTTCAATAATCGTTGAATGGTAGAGAGATTTTCATACCATGAGGGATGGTTATGGTGCACATAAGCACGAAAAAGCCGGTTTAACTCTTTCATGGTACGCTCAGCCGGGTTGGCCTGTTGATTGCGGATTGCAACAAATCGCAATTCAGTACCCATTTCACCAATGAAATCATGAAATTTCTTAGAGGTGAACTGAGTTCCGCGATCAGTTAGAAGTGTTTTTGGCTTCTTTCCCAAGGACAAAAAGGTTTCGAACGCCCTAATAGAGGCCAGAGCTGTTATTTGCTTGGCAGGAATTAACCAGACATATTTTGAAAATACATCCACAAAGACATAGATATAACGATACCCCAGACGAGCACGTGGCAGATTTCCATAGATATCAAGACTGATCATTTCATAAGGATGAGTAGCGGTCACATGAAATGAACCTTCTGATTGATAAGATGGAGGAAATTTAGATTTTTGGCAGAGTAAACAAGATTTAACAACCCTCCGAACCACCCGGGCCATACCCCTCCAATAGAAGTCACGCTGTAAAAACCAGAGGGTTTTCGATACACCAAAATGACCATAGTAAACATGATATTCTTCAGTGATTTCTACCCACAGAGAAGGTGGAACAACTAGTTTAGCGTTTGGACTGAATTGATTACCCTTGATAAAGAGAATATAATTCTGTGTAAAGAATTGCTTAGAAGTGCTATTGGCACCACACAAATCTATTATTTTTCTTGTGAATTTGTCACTGAGCTGGGCGGATATAATTTTTTTAAATAAGGGCTGAAGGTCCTTAGTTAAAGGCTTTTCTATTAAAGCGGTGGCAACCAAAATTTCTTTAGAGGGAGAATAGGAATTATTCAAGCCGGCCAATCGGCTGAGGGTGTCAGCCACTAAATTTTGACTGGCAGGAATATATTCTACTGTGAGATTAAACCCTTGAATAAACTCGGACCACCGAGAAAGTTTGGCATTGTGCACCAGCACAGACTGGGACAGCGTTTCCAATGCCCGATGGTCAGTTCTCACTATTATAGGGTACCCTAATACAATAGTTCTGAAGCGTTGTAAAGCCCACACAACCCCCAATAACTCAAGTTCCGTAGCAGTGTTAGACCTTTCGTATGACAACAGACAGCGACTGGCAAAGGAAATTACCCTTTCACCATTTGCAGGGTCTCGCTGTACTAAAGCGGCACCCAGCCCCCTAAAACTTGCATCTACATAGATAATAAAGGGTTGGGAATAGTCAGGAAAGGCTAAAAAAACTTTTCGCATGAACTCACGTTTACATGCTTCAAATTGGGCTGAGAGGATGGGGCTCCACTCCCATCGCTCCCTATTAGCGGCTGTTCGTAGCGGGTCCAAAACCGCCGAACAATGTGCAAAATAGCGCCTGTAATAGGACACCAAACCTAACCAAGACTTTAATTGTTTACGGCTAGTTGGAATGGGCCAGTCACGGATTATAGCCATTTTATCCTCATCGGGCCTAACCCCATGTACCGATAAGACATGACCTAAGAATCTGACTTCCCCTTTAAAGAATTCCGACTTCGTAAAATTAACCGTAATGCCAAAATCGCGAAACCGTTGAAATAAAACTCTCAGGTGTTGGAAATGTTCGACTCCCGAATTTGACGTCACCAAGATGTCGTCAACATAATTGACAGCGAAGGCCTTTGTGTTAGTACCCAGTAACCTCTCCATAGCACGATTGAACGAGGCTACGCTCGTTTTTAAGCCAAAAGGCAGTCTAGCAAACTGATAGCTTTTTCCATTGAAAAGAAAGGCAGTACATGGGCGGGAGTCAGGGTGCAGCGGAATTTGCCAATAAGATTGGGTAAGGTCAATTAAGGACAGTACCTTTGGATGGTGTGATAATAATAACAATTCTTCAGGTGGTGGAGGAATTTCGCGCATGGACTTCATCCTAGCATTGAGCATTCTCGCGTCCAAGCACATTCGGATGGTATTATCTTTTTTAAGGACTGTTCGAATCGGGCTTACATACTCTGAATTGGATCTTTCGACTACTCCCCATTTTAAATATTTTTCCAACAGTTCCTCTAGGGGTTTTCTATGGGCCATGGGAATCGGGTAGGTTTTGGCCTTGAAAGGAACTACATCAGTTAGTTCAATTACATGTTGGTAGCCCTTCATACACCCAGGCTCGGGGGAAAATATATCCTGGAACTCAATTAAGAGTTCATTTAACTGTCGCCTCTCTAGAGAGGATGCGGGCTCAGGCACATCCTCCAGAGGCAGCAGTTGTTGGGATAGACTCGTTGTCCTGGTTTCACAAAGGGCCACCGCAAAGGACTCTTGAAAATGGACCGGGACCTCGGGAACACTATAATTTTGACCCTTTATCTCAATTGCTACAGCATGGGACTGAAAGGATAGTTTTACGAGGTTTTCTCTGCACCAGTCGATGCCTAACAAACACTCTAGCTTCAATTGAGGGACTATCAAAAAGGTCGACCTTATCTCAATTTGATTGAGACAGAAGGATAAGGATGCGGCTATGGAAATTTTTTTACTCTTGCAACCCGCCACACCATGCAAAAAGGTCGCTTGAATTCTGATAATGCTGTGATCGACACCTTCAGCTACTAATTTTAAAAATGTATTTTCGCTTAACAGCGTTACTTCGCTTCCAGTGTCAATCAAAGCAGATAATTGATGAGTGGACCCAAAAGTGACTTCCACCCATAGACAATTGGTGGCGGACGGGTTGAATTTTTTAACCTCCCTTGGGGATTCCTCGCCTTTTTGACGATCCGCCTGTAAGCAGTGCGAGTGCTTTTGACCCCTTTTCCTTACTAACTTTGGTTGTGGGGTCCCGTAACCAAAGGATTGAAGTTTCCCAACAAAGAATGGTCTGGCTCCTGCTCCCCAAACAAACGAGTTTCATTGATTCCAGGATGGGACGTGAGGGCCGCTATAAAGGGTCGGTGTGGCCCACGAGAACCCTGTTGGTTGTTCCATCGGTTGGGATGGCTATTCCCTCGACCAGGACCTCCCCTCCCCTGCGAACCATTGTTGGGGTTATTTTGAGAGGTGGATTGATACGGGCCATTCCGGAAGTTCCCGGAAGGGTGGCCTCGTCCTCTACCATAACCACCTATGGGGTTAAATGCAATGTTTTCTCGGGGTGGTTGCGGTGTTGGACTAGAACAGGCTCCCATCTTTTCTAACTTCTCAACCGCATCGACAATGGGTTTTAGCTCCATTGGCAGTGTAATGAGATGTGCTTGGATTTTTTGTGGTAAGTTTTTCACCAGGATGGGAAGGATATGGGCTTCTTCAGATCGGAGGTCTAGTTGGGAAGCCCAATCACAGCGGCCTCGCAACTGATCGGCCAAGGGTTCATTTTTGAGAAACTCAGTGTGCAGACAGTCGGCAATAAATTTTGCCTGCACATCTGAACTCCACACTTTGGCCAGAAAAAGCTTACTCAGTTCGCTAAATGTGTTTACCTTCCCCCTTGTCGTTAGGGCCCATTCTCGTATTGTACCCTCTAAACAATATAAAAAAGCCTCTATTGATTGTTGATCATTCCATGCATAGGTTTCTTTCAACTTTTTAAATTCGGAAAGAAAAACCTTAGGGTGTTTATTGCTGACTTTCAGCTTACCGGTACATTTTATGACATTTTCGCAAACTAAACGGATTTCGGAGAGGGGCATGTAAAACCCAGGGGCCCCAGATGGCATTGTGGTGTTGTTGGAAGTTGTTCTAGTGTCACCATTTCCCCCTTGCATTACTCTGCCAAGCCCCACCTCAATGCTTGTTACTTTTTCCTTTAGGTCTTTTATGCCCTGCGTCGCCTGGTTCAGTGAGCGTTGATGGGCTTGATCAACAGTCACAATTTGATTGCTTAAATTTCCTTTAACCTGTTCTACTTGGGTGCTGATTTCTAATCTCATGGCTGTTTCTAAGCTATTTATAGCCCTGTTCGTACCTTCTTCAATCTGCACCATTGTCTGGTCCGCCCCTTTTCTCACCTGTTCCCGGAGGTTTTCCTGCTCAAGTTTTATCTCGTCAACCTCCTCTCTCATTTGTTCCATGTCCCGAACATAATAGTCTACCTTGCCTTCCAGCCCATCTATTTGACTTTTTAGGTCTTTACCCATTTCCTTCATTTCAGTCTTTAAACTCGCCATGTTAATAATTGAAGTATTCATATTGCTATCCATTTTCTTTTCTAAATCGATTTTTAAGCAGTTTATTGAACCATTTATATCATTTTTTAAGCTACCCTCTAAGCTGTTTATTGAACTATTCATTTTACCCTCTGTATCTTTTATATCATTTTTTAAATCCTTAAACAATGCCGTTATTTGTGCCATATCAATTTGTGTTTGTGGGAGACTAGGTTGTAAAAAATTCTGTGTAATATTGGGCTGTGAAATGCCCTGCAACTCACATGATATCGTCTCCACTTGGGCCTGGTCTGGTTGGTTGTTGAGATTGTTTAACGCCGAGGAGTGTGCCAATGGTTGTTGCTCTCCTTCTTCCAACAGTTCTGCGATTGACGGCATTGTTATTTCAGGACAGATGGTATCACTATTAAAAAAATAAATCAAATTAATTAGGCCCTTCACGCCAATTATTTCACAAGATTTTGGACTAAAAAAATAAAATGATAATTAATTACAACAAATACACACAGGTTGAACTTGTTTCATTCGTCATATCGGTGCGGTCCTCCATGTAATGATTTAACCTACTTATGTTAAATCTGGGTGAGGCCCAATTTAGGATTTAATTGTGTAATGGTATTTTTAGCACTCTGGAATTAAAAGATTGAAGTTTTTGATAGAAAAGATTTTAATTTATGTAAAAAGAATAAGCATTTGGTACAATGTGTGTTAAGAGAATAATTATATATCAGTAAAGAAAGACAATGAAAAGATTTTAATTTAAACAAAGAAGAATAAGCATTTGGTACAATGTGTATTAATAGAATAATAATATATATAAGTAAAGAAAGACAATGAATACAGCGATTGAAACAAGTGGAAACTGGTGTGTGTGTAAAGTTACTGAATTTAATATAAGTTTAATTAAACAAAGAAAGTGAACAATAATGGTGGACAGCGTGCATGAGCTGAGTCATAGAGTTTGTGTCCGCTAGCGTGCCTCCGGCTGACTGACTCCGCCAGTCGAGATAGCCTTCCACGCGCAACTCATGATAGCAACGGGGCGGGGAGCAATGACAGGCTGCCAACTGCACCTACTAAATGAAACAATAAAACAAACCTGGCAAGCTATATGCCGATTATGAATATAAGGGCCAAGGGGTGCTTATTTCATTACAACTTTGTCATTCAATTATTCGAAGGTGTTCAGTTGGTCAGTTTGAATCCATTGCTACTCTAAATAATCAATGTATTGTATAAATAAGGGTGTTCATATTGAAGGAGACAATAAAAGAGTGTGTCTTCTGCTGGAATTATAAATTTTATTTATTTATAACGAGACTATAGTTTCGAGGGCTTTGCCCTCTTCATCAGTCTATTACAATGGATTCACAGGAATTAATTTATGAATGAAAGGTTAAACTCTTTCATGTGGTTAGGTTAATTTTGAAGAAATTAAAAATCCAGTTAAAAGTTTTGATAAAAGAGTTAAGGAAAAAATAAAAATTCGATTATATTAACAGACAAACAAAAAATTCACTGATAGTGAGTTGGAGCAGAAGCATCTACTACAAGTTTTAATTATTGAAGAACGAGGCTTGAAATATAATTGTCTCATTAGATCAAAAATTAAATAATCGTATGTTTCCTATATTTGATTCAATCGTGAATCGAATGCAGGTGATTTTTGTCAAATATTAAGTGAAAATAATATCTGAACTTATTGATGGCAAGTGCCTAACATACATGCTAACAGATCGGGCGCTCTGGACTGGGAGATTGAATATAGAACATCTCAGATTTAAAATTCATTTGGTGATCCATCCAAATGTCATGCGGGCTAAACGTAAAAATGACGTTAGATTATAGCTAAATGGATCATATCTTTTTCATTCTCTCATTGGTTCAGACTTAAGACTCAGCAGACTCCAATAGCTTCAACCAGCAGTAGTCTCGCAATATATATCTTGTTCAAAAAGTCCAATCAAAATAATTCTCGTTAATATGTTAATTATTCTTTAATATATTAATGAGAAAATTATAAATTTACTAGCTGCAAGGCCCTGCCTTCGGCGGTCGTCTTGCTAGCGGGGCACGCCCTCGGACCCCAGCCCCCGAACCCCTTAATCCCACCTACACCCCCTGCACCATGCCCCCTAAACCCCCTCCAGCACCCCCGCACCCGTTCCCAATCCCGTCCCCACACCACAAACCGCACCCCATCCAACCCGTGCCCTCCAACCCTGCACCCCCCCGCTTATCCCCCTGGACCCCACCCCCGCTATGCCCCCCTGAACTCCACCCCGCACCACCCCTGCACCCCCACCCCTACTCCGCCTCACTCCTCACCCTCACCCCCATCCCACCCCTGCACCCAGTTTTGCATTTCTAGCCTTCTAGCGACCCACAGATTATGTATACAAAATTTGGTTGAGTTTGGCCCAAGAGAAAGAATTTTCATTTTTAACCCTCCCCCCCCCCATTTTGGGTGGTTAGTTTTTGCATTTCTAGCTCTCTAGAGGCCCAGAGATTATGTATACAAAATTTGGTTGAGTTTGCTCCAAGGGCAAGAATTTACATTTTTTCACCCTCCCCCTTTTTGGGTGGGTTTTTGGGGAAATTTTTTTAAACAAATGTTTTCAGAAATCACATCCTCATTTGTTTATTATAAAATTTGCCGTAGGGTTAATAGTTTAGGAGTTATTTGATAATTTTCATTGGAGCGCTCCCCAAACCCCTTCTGGGGTCAAAATATCAAAACATTATATAGCTAAAAACGTAAGTTAGAAGACATCTGATGTAAATATGAAATTTCATAATAATCCCTTTAGCCGTTTTTACGTGAATCGTGAGCAACTTTTCGGAAACCACTGAAACAGACAGACAGACAGACATACATACAGACAGGAATTTTGTTGAGGGTGTTTTCGTTCATAACTTTGCTTGAAACGTGTGGCAACCAAAATCTTAATTTTATATATACAGATTCAAAAATTAAATATTTATTTACTAAACAATTAATTACGTAATAATTAAAATGAAATATTTAATTGAATAATAATAAATAAATATTTAACAATGATTATCACATGTTTGTATAATATAAATGATTGGTGGAGTGTCCAGCTGGGTGGTTCGTGCAGGTCTTTCTTAATAGGGCAGGTCAGCATTATAGCGAGGGTGATTACTCTCAGATGAAGAAGAAGAGAACTTGGCCAGTAACCCAGTGGGTTGGTTGTTTGGGTTCTCTCAGGTGCGATTAATCGTCCTTGAGGGGGCCCCTCAACCCGATTGACCCAGTTGGCACCCGTGAGTTGAGTGAGCCAGCCTAACCGGGTAACGGGATTCCCATCGGCGACCCACTTGTTGCCCCCCCGAAGACGCTCTTGACCTTCCAGGTCCTCAGCATTCCTCACGATGCCGATGGGTTCCACCACCAAGGTCGATACACTCTGCACGATCCTTGTTATTGTTATTATTGTTGGTATTATCTTCGAACTTCCTACAACTAGCCAAACATCCCTTAACATGCATCCGATTTCTTAGAAAATAATTAAACTAAAATCATACTTTGATATTTTTTTTTTATTGATTCATCCATGGCCTTTTAGCCATCAGATACAGATTTTTACAATTAAAATTGAATTGATAACATAAAAAGTGAAATACAAATACAGTACATAAACAATACAATACAAAATAAATCACAATACAAAATACAATACCATACAAAATACACTACAATACAAAATACAATACAATATAAAATACAACAAGATACAAAATACAATACAATATCAAATACAAAACACAACAAAATACAATACAAATACAAATATAAAAATACACATAAATAACGCTACAGCAATCCATCTACAAGAATTAAAATTTTACACATACAAGTATATACAAACACGCACATTTCACCTTTTAAATTACAAATGCCCCCCTCCACGGATATCTTTATTAACAGGCGAAAGATATATATATTCGACTTGAAGGGAGACCAGAGTGTTATCATACTTTCATATAATGAATAAAATATTCGAATAACTATACAAACATTAATTCGAATAGGTAAACACGAGGGTGAACCGCGATTGGAATTAGGCATACACGTCTTTGGAATTATGAGGAATTATTTTGCAATTCACCCCTTCATCTATAGTCTAATACTTGAAAATTAAAGTGGAAGTGGAAGTAGGTGTACAGAATATTAGGTCGCGTTTCACCCGTCGGGTGGTAAACATATACACATAATAATATTATCAGCTCCGGTCTTAGACCCTCTAGCGCCCTTGAATGAAATTTTCCGTGGAGTCGTTTGATATAAGGATTGTCATATATCGATAAAACAAAAATTTGGTTCATTAATGTATTTAAAAATAATAAAAATAATGTTTGGCGACCGTATACATTCGGCCAAACAACAAATGAAAATGCCTTGTTTGTTTTAATAATTCCATGGCCTCAGTGATTTTTGTAAAAATACAATTATTTATAATGTTGATTATTACGGTTCTGAAATTTCAAAATTTGAAAAACAAAAATATGTTCGGATTCAGTATTTTTTCTCTACAAAAACAGCTATAAGAACTTTAACTCTAAAATAATTAGGGGAGCAAATAAATGCACATTCAAAAATTAACATTGTAATCGCTATGCTGCGTCGTCCAAGTCACCACCTTGTATAATAATAATAATAATCGACGTAACTTGTATAAGCCTATCAAATTAATTCAAATAGTTCTGAATATTGTCCAATTTAACATTTACTTACCTAATTAATAAAGCAAAGGGTGTGTTTTTTTTACCTACTTTTTTTCTGCTTACCTACTTCTGATAATGATAAAATGGCATTTTTTATCATTGCACATTGTATTTTTATTCTGCTAGTTAATTTTTTTTTTTTTTTTGAACTTGAGTAAATTTTCCTTTTTTTCTGTGAATTCAATGTATGTTCATTTTCCTCATTGCCAATTGATGTAACTTTTAATAA
Organism: Forficula auricularia; assembly: GCA_024734495.1. Classification (NCBI taxonomy): domain Eukaryota; kingdom Metazoa; phylum Arthropoda; class Insecta; order Dermaptera; family Forficulidae; genus Forficula; species Forficula auricularia. The sequence goes on along the minus strand of JALMQS010000099.1, from coordinate 1,975,729 downwards.
AAGAGAAAGAATTTAATTTTTTGGACAAATTCTAAGATTTTGTCCTAAAAATTAAATTCTTTCTCTTTTAATAAACATTGGTTATTTTTAAACTGAGGTGATTTTTTGAAATATCATTCCAACTTTTTTCAAAAAAAAAAGATGCTCAAATCTTTAGTAACTTTTAATATTTGTTTATTTACTTTCTATATCAGTAATAATTACATTCTTGTTGTCATGGAAACTTAATTAGAATGAATTTAATTATATATATATATCAATTATATATATATTATATATATTATATATATATACAATTATATATATTAATAATATATCAATAATAATTATAATAACTAATGATAAATAACAAGAAATTTTTATTACTAATGAAGCTGTTGAAGCTTTTGTATTTGTGATTAATTTGATTAAAGTTTGAAATCTTTAATAACCATTTAAATAAGGAAATCCTTTATTAATAGTTTCTAATTGAATGGCTAGTAAATAGAATTGATGTCTTCACCTCCTGAGCATCCTCTCGTATTTTATCATAAATAATTATTATATATAATAATTTGTTCTAATCGTTTTATTGTTTTGAGAAAACAAATTATTGTAATTTTTATTTATTACTAGAAATTAATATATAAATAAATATAAATAGTAATTTTGAAATAACAATGAAATCCTAGGATGAAATAAGAAATATGTCTAAAGAGTTAATAATAAATATATAATCATACGAAATTGAAGTAATTTTTTCTAAAAAAAAATTGCAAGTATAGTATGGTATAATTATTATAAAAATAAAATATTTATTTATATATTTAGATTAATAAATAATTATGTTGTATCATTCGCGTTCATAATAAATTTGTAAACAGGAATAGCAGGGAATTGACAAAAATTAAAACACAGTTTTCATTAAATGGACCAGACGTTTCGTCAATTTATTTTGACTTCCTCAATGGCTAGAATGATAAAACAGGAAAATCAGAAAAACTTATAAAATGCATTGATCATAAATAAATTTATATTATATAAGGTTATAAATACCCCCATTTAATCACTTTTTGATCAAAAAACAATTTCACTAAATAATTATCTTATTTTCTCGTGAAGATTTTTTTTGTATCTACTCCTGTAGTTAGGCCACCTTACATTATTATAATTTTAATTTCGTTAACTCGAGAACGACAGATTTTATAAAGATCCCAAAATTTATCAATTTCTAATAGGGAAGAACTACTTAGATTTTAAATTTTCGAACTAAATAATTTCTATTAGTGATGCCCAAAGCAAGACCAAGACCAAGACTGAAAGACCAAGCCCAATTCTGCTCATCACTAATTAATATAGGCAGAGGGTGTGTTTGTAAAGTCTTCTATAAGGTGTTTAGAAAGTCCTGATCACTTTTAAGAAAAATATTATTATTATTTTGATTTTGAGTATTAATATTAATGATGAGCAAAGCAAGACCAAGACAAAGACTGCAAGACCAAGGCCAATTCTGCTCATCACTAATTAATATAGGCAGAGGGTGTGTTTGTAAAGTCTTCTATAAGGTGTTTAGAAAGTCCTGATCACTTTTAAGAAAAATATTATTATTATTTTGATTTTGAGTATTAATATTAGTGATGAGCAAAGCAAAGTCTTGGTCTTGCTTTGGGCATCACTAATTTCTATAAGATAAAGATGGCTGAAAGAGTAGAATAGATAAGACCTTGAGAAGTTGTACCTAATTAGCTGAAATTTAGTACAAAAACATCAGATTCACTTTTAATAGACAAATTTAAGCTTTTTTGCTCAAACAATTTGCTCAAAATTCCCAAACAACCTTCTAAGTTTCGAAAAAGTTATTATTTTCTCATCTACATTCCTTGTTTGCTAATTAATAATTTGTTTATTTACATTATTATTTTAACAATCATATTTAATTGATATTCATCAATTGCATCAAATTTGTTTTATTTTAAAATTTTTATTTTCAAAAATACCATCGTCACATAATATATCAATAGTTGACAAAAAATAAATCGAATTAGAGTCATTAATAGATGGAATTAAGAATATCACTTTACTTTTTTGTAATTATCACATTATTACTTCCTTTATTTATCTATATAAGTAATATACTAGTATATATAATTAGATATTAGGTAAATTGAAAATAATTTTGGATCCTTCCGGAAGCTTGAATGGCTTCTCAACGGAAATGTATTATTTTATTTGATATATATTTAATAATTTGATATTTTTCATTCTATTTGGTTTCCCATTTTATTCGGAGTAACATTCTCAATGGCTATGAAGTATATTATTGGAAAATGGTTGAAAATATTTTTATGATCTTAATGACAAGCAAGAAACTTCGTTTTGTTTTTGGCAGATATAGAAAAGTGAATATATAATTAAACAATTAATTATTCCAGCGCCTCCCAATCGATCGCAGACCCCAAAGATCGAAAATAATTTTCTCTTCACGCGGGGCGCGACCACAACGAGGCCGTGTAAAGACAATTAATAACAAATTAAATTTAGGGAACGAAGAAAAGATTATTTTTATTACAGACAAAAAGGATCAGCCGGGCCTCGAACCCGGATCTTTCCATATATACTGCAATGCTTTGTCATAAGAGGTTTACCTCCTATATCCACTAAGCTACTGATCCCCGAACCCAAACTAATACCTTTTGTCTATATGAATTATGGAATTTCTTTTTGGGAGGCGCTGGAATAATTAATTGTTTAATTAATGAATCAAGGCCCACGCTGCGAAAAATGAACGAGGACAGGATTAAAAAAAATTCCATAATTCATATAGTATGACAAAAGGTATTAGTTTGGGTTCGGGGATCAGTAGCTTAGTGGATATAGGAGGTAAGCCTCTTATGACAAAGCATTGCAGTACACATGCAAAGATCCCGGGTTCGAGCCCCGGCTGATACTTTTGTCTCTAATAAAAATAATCTTATCTTCGTTCCCTAAATTTGAATTGAATATATAATATTTCTATTGTTGAATGATTGTTGATTTGATTGTTACTAATTGTTGATGTGATTGTTGTGTGTATTTCCCATGTTGATTTCATTGTTACTTATTATTGATGTCATTGTTGTGTGTATTGCTCATGTTGATTTCATTGTTACTAATTGTTGTTGTGTGATTGTTGTGTGTATTTCAGATGGGCTGCGGCATGACTTATGTCGATGACAAACTGCACCAGGGATTCTACCGGCTTGGCCTGATTGTTGCCAGACATCCCGGCTATTTCCTCATCGTCCCTGTGTTGCTATCGGCCCTATTTGCCACCGGGTATCAACAAATCAAATATCAAATTGATCCCGAATATCTATTCAGTCCAATTCGCGGCGAGGGAAAAACAGAACGGGCTGTAGTCGAGAAATACTTCAAGCCTAACTATACAAGTCGATTTAACGTTGGGCGAATCACAAGACCAGGTAACGTAACATTAATAATACTTTTATTCTTATACTAATAATATGTAGCTATATTTGCGAGATAATATTCTTGAAATTTCGACGGTTGAGCTAGTTAAAATAAAAAATAAAATACGGGACGACCTGCAGATTTGAAACGTCGAAATTGATGGTTATTGAAAGAATTTATAATAATTAAAGAAAACCAATAAATAAATATGGAGTAAAATAAAAATTAAATCTTAGAGTTTCATTAATAAAATAATAAATTTGATCAACCACTTGTTTTTTTTGGCTTTTTGGCCCTTCTACCCATCACCCAATTTACGATACTATCATTAAATTATTTATTCTATTTAGGAATCAGATTTTTAGCCGGTTGCCTCGAGTAAGATTCGAACCCGGCTAACCACTTGTTTCATTTTGATTCAACCACATGATTCATTTTTATTTAACCACCTATTAATATAAGTAATTAGTTTAGTTTAAAAACTAATCAATATATTTTTCCCAAAATTAAGGTCAGGTTCATATTATATGTATTTTGAAATAAATTTTGGATTATTTTTATTATCTTAATATATGTAGGTATATGTTGCAGTTAAAACCTGTTTTTAGTATGAAGGGGTTCTTATTAGTTCAAAACGCGTTTCACGGAATACCTTTGTGACAACTAGAATTTACTGATGTTGGATGAGTTTGATTCAAAAGTCTAGAATCTTTATTTTTGGCCTACCGTCTCATTTTGGGTGTTTATTTTCAAAAAATTTTAAGGAAAATGTCAAAAATTACATCCTCTACAACTTTGTTTCTAATTTTTGACATTTTTGCTTAAAAATTTTTGAAAATAAACACCCAAAATGAGGGAATGTCAATAATGAAGATTCTAGGTCTTTGAAACAAACTCAACCAACATCTGTAAATTCTGGTTGCCACAAAGGTGTTTTAACTAGTAAGAACCAGTTAGTACTAAAAAACGGATTTTACTGCAACATATACCATATAAAAAGAGAAGGTGACGTTTCATTCATCATACATTCATTTACCTATACAGCCCAAGCTAGTGGACCTAAAAAGTTGAAATTTGGAGTGTATATTCTTTTTACAATTTATGGGTGTACTAAGAAGGGATTTTTTGAAATTCCTACTCTAAAGGGGGGAAAGAGCCCCAAAATATGTTTTAAAGATCTCTTAAACCAGAAAAGATATCGATATGGTTTTAGCTGAAAGGTGGATCATTAAAATACAAAAAAACAACAACATATTTAATTGAAAAGTTTTTGTTTTGCCGAGAGTAGCAGAATTGTTGATTCACAAAGAGAAACAAAAGAGGTTGTCCTCTGCTTGATGCAAATAAACATACACACATATATATATCGAGATGATATATCTGTATATATATAGAGTTCCAGGTCAGACCACCAGTGATGAAAGAACACCAAGTTTTCAATATCCATATGATATTGAGTCCATGAAAAACATTTATAATTGAAGAAAGACTGATGATGAAGACCAAGTCTTCGAAATTTAGTCTCAAACAAATAAATAATATATATACAAATATATCATCTCATATATATATATGTGTGTATGTTTATTTGCATCAAGCAGAGGACAACCTCTTTGTTTCTCTTTGTGAAACAACATATTTGAGTATTTTGCTCTATTTGTCCCTGAAAGTTGAGATATAGTCATTTTGTGGTAAATCTTTTAAATTTTTAAAGTTCTCTATCTCCGCGAGTTTTTATGTTTTAACATTGAAATTTGGTACATAGGTTTATTAAATCAATAGAGAAGGTTTTTTAATTTGAGAGGGTTGTTTGGGTGGATGGGGCTTGGATCCAGGGGTTGGGGGTCCAGGGGGCGTTGGTTAGCAAGAGGGCCGCCGAAGGCAGGCGTCGCAGTTATTAAATATAAGAAAGGGGCAATGGTGTATGGTAAAGTCAAGTGGATGGCCACATCAGCTTATTTCTTATTTTTTTAATTGAAAATCAATTCTTCTATTTTCCAAAAATATTTTTTGATAAGTTTTGACAAAACAGCTGAGTCATCATTTTTCATTGATTTCTTCGGGATGAATCATGGAAAAGATTTCTTTTTGTATAAACCTACTCTCTCTTATAGTATTCTACATATATAAATATCACTGTGTTAACAAATCATTAATGAATAATAGATAATAATGGATAGTAAAGAATTTATTTGTATCTACCTTGTAATGATTTAACCTACTTATGTTAAATCTGGGTGAGGCCCAATTTAGGATTTAATTGTGTAATGGTATTTTTAGCACTCTGGAATTAAAAGATTGAAGTTTTTGATAGAAAAGATTTTAATTTATGTAAAAAGAATAAGCATTTGGTACAATGTGTGTTAAGAGAATAATTATATATCAGTAAAGAAAGACAATGAAAAGATTTTAATTTAAACAAAGAAGAATAAGCATTTGGTACAATGTGTATTAATAGAATAATAATATATATAAGTAAAGAAAGACAATGAATACAGCGATTGAAACAAGTGGAAACTGTGTGTGTGTAAAGTTACTGAATTTAATATAAGTTTAATTAAACAAAGAAAGTGAACAATAATGGTGGACAGCGTGCATGAGCTGAGTCATAGAGTTTGTGTCCGCTAGCGTGCCTCCGGCTGACTGACTCCGCCAGTCGAGATAGCCTTCCACGCGCAACTCATGATAGCAACGGGGCGGGGAGCAATGACAGGCTGCCAACTGCACCTACTAAATGAAACAATAAAACAAACCTGGCAAGCTATATGCCGATTATGAATATAAGGGCCAAGGGGTGCTTATTTCATTACATCCCCCGGCCGGAAACATTAAAACTGGAGCCACTCACAGAATTAAGTAGCGACAATTTTAATGGCTTTAGTCAGCCTTCAGACAGCATTCAAATGCCTCCTTTCATGGAATAATATTGACACATAAGAAAATCTACTGTACTGAAGCTACGTTAAAATAAAAATAAAAAATATCAATGAATGTATAGGTGTTGAATGGACATGACTGGTTTCAAATCGGAACGGAACTTTCCAGATCCACCAGTATGGGCCAGACGCACCACAACGAGCGCCCGCCACGGCCAAGACGTGGGAGCAAAGATTCATTGTCAAACAAAAAGGGAATTCGGGATGGCTGTTAAGAGCGCACAGCCCTACCCTGTGGTCTCTGAAGCCTACAGGGCGGACACTAGCATGTCCTCAAAACGAGCCGCTGCCAAATCAGAACCAGAGTGGATGCTAGACAGCTGGATACAGCTGTCGGGGTGGCCAACCACAACGCCTCCAATTGGGCACAAAATTTAATATAATTTACGAGGCTTTAAAGCCTCCTCCACTGCTCAGAGTGAATGGCCCGCCTCCCATTTCTCCAGAACTCGTCCCGGTGGGATTGCAGTCAGCTCATTCCTCAATAGGGTCTATGCCCTGCGGACTTAGCCGCCAATAACTAGGCTCTTAGGCCTTCTTCACTACACTCAATAGGGTCTATGCCCTGCGGACTTAGCCGCCAATAACTAGGCTCTTAGGCCTCTTTTCTCCATCTTCCACACAGAAAAAAAGGGGGGGGGGAATTGACAACAACGAATCTCCGGTCCCACACACACGCCAATGACCCACGACCATAGCGGAACGTCCTTTTAAACTGGCTTCAAATTCCAGTTCCACTCCAAAAATCACGCAGGATGAACACTCAACAGTGCTCTACATTCTTTAAACTGGACCATTAATGACCTTGACTGAAAACAAAAAAATTAAATATTTATAAAAAAACAATTATACTCAACTTACAATATTAAACCATTAAAGCATGGCAGAATTTAGACCGCCCGCTTCCACAACATCAACTCGCCAATAACCAGCAACCTCAACACATTATCTCACTTTTGCTCTTTCTTTTTGCGATTAATAAAAAATAAAAATTATAAAAAAATTTAGTGAAAAATTAATGTAAAAATATTTAATCAAAATAATCATTAAATTAAAGAATTAAAATACGCGTAATTAATAGCGACCATCCGTCCTTGAATTCTTTGATTGATCAAAAATAATAAACAACACAACCATGGCTCTCAGATTATAGAGCCTTATAAAGTTTAGAGAACCTTCGTGAGGCTGCAAAACATTTCACTTCCCAACACAGATCTTTTATTCACAGTTAACAGGCCACAGGATTTAAATTATTTGATATGGCTATTAACCCTTAGTTTACTTGTTCCTTTGGAACTAATGTCTAAATGTAGTTATACAAAAAGATTTTTGAAAGAGACTTTCAATAAAATAGACTAATATAGAAAAAGGATTACAAGAATGTTTGTTGACAAATGCATCTCATTTTGGCGGGATATGAACCCGTACCAACTGCTTGGAAGGCAACTATGCTGACCTTTACTTGTTATGCATTCAATAAACAAATTGGACTTGTTTGGGAATATATCAAAACTGCCTATATTAACATAGAATAATGAGCGGGAAGTTATTTACTATCATAAATGCTCCTATATACTAGGAAATTCACGAAATTAGCTAGACTAGGCTGTTGTAGATTGCATTTGTTATTAATAGAATAATGTATTTAAGGTGGACGCATTGGATCATTTAATTATAAAATAATTTGTAGTTACAAAAAGATGCAATAGGAATTCTCAAATAAACTCTTGTAAGGAGATTTCTTTAATCAAAACTAAATGTTTTGAAATATTTTAACATCCATAAAAAGATTGTTGAACTATAGAAATTTAATATTGATTACTAATAGAATAATTGGCTAAAGGCGGATATCTAACCATTATCGTTTTAAACTCCAATTGTAAACAATTAAATAAAAAATGTCCCTAACGGGATTCGACCCTTTATTTTTAGATAATTGAATTCAGACTTTATTAAAGAATTGTCCAACAAAAATTAGATGGGCAATCTTCATATAAAACAAATGAATGAACCTAATCATTCGATTAACACACCTTTGGTTTGTTTACTAACAGTAAATACTTCCGTTCAGTAGTTCACACAGCCTTACTACGGAACAATATTATGGTACCTTTGGATATAGTGAACTTCGATGTAAATAAAAAAATTTTACTAGTATAAAATATACTAGTGGTCCCCATAGTAAATAAACAAATATATTTTATATTATTTGATATCTGTTTTCAGAATTGAAGAAATTTTGCTTCGGCAATTTATTAATAAAGTAAATATAGAAATGAAAACATTTTGATAAAGTGCAGAGTATTATCTATAGGATTATTTTACTCCATGGGACTTTGCCCGCTTGCCTTCAGGCGACTCAAGGCTACAACCCCGTCGGATGGCCAATCAGCCTGCGAATTTGCTTGCAGAATACCCACACTGGACTGGCTAAGTTTTGTCGTCGGTAAACCGTGACTAGTTTGAATAAACAGCACCCATACCAAGCGTAGAATAGATTAAGAATTATTCTCCATTGGAAAATTACCCAGGTTTAACGTGAGTTAGAAAATGAGCGGAAAACATTTTTAGATAAACCAGGATACAAAGACCGACCAAATAAACATGACCTCGAACAGACATCTGTGAACGGAGGGCACGAGCACGAACCAGACAAGATAGAGATTACTTTTTCAGAGAGAAATCCTATACGATTCTAGAAACCAATATTCAATTTAGGGATTTTCTGGTGCATTAACACACTTGGTTGGAAATTAACAATTTTCCATAAAAAAACTTATGTTCGGAAGAATATCTATCAAAAAAATATAGGCTTAATAATTCCTATGCAATTTACTTGAAATTATTAGCAATAATGGATAACATGAGATAATTCAATTTTTGTGGACAGACTGACAGATTGTCAACAAAATACAATTATAATTATTTGTAAGTAAAATGAAATTAACTAATTATAAATTTACATTAGAACCAATTCAATTGTTCTTTTAACTTGAAACTTTAATTATTCAAGGATTAGGCTTATCTCTTTATGACTAATTAATGAAAATTATCTATTACTGATAAGGATTAGATTCATTATTATATTGAAATTTTTGGAATTATCCAAGACTTTATAGAATTTCAAAATATTATAGTGAAGATTATAATATTATTTTAAATTTTCCAACTAAGAAAACTTAAAAAAATTATTTTTGAAGGTTAAAGAGACAATTACTTGAAATGTATTTTCCTTTAGGAAGAAAAATACGGACTTTTGAAATCTTAATTATATTAAGGATTTTTCTTAATAGAATGAATTTTTTAGAATCTCAATATTACATACAAAAAATTACTTGATGAAATTATAACACAATTCATCAATTTGACAGACAAAGAAATATTTATTCGAATTTTATTTTTCTTTAGAAAGAGACAGACTGACTTTTTAAATCTTAATTATATTAAAGATTTTTCTTTATAGAAAGAAAATTTTAGAATTTCCTAATTTTAAACAAAAAAGGACTTAGTTAAATTTTAACAAAATTTATTAAGAGACAGACAGACTATTGAATTACCTCTAAAGTATAAGAGAATAAAAAAATATAAAATAAACAAAATTATTTACAAATTTTACAAATAATGAAAAATTGTGGGATTTTTTAAAAAAAGAGGGGGGGAAAAAGAAGAAAATAGAATTCATTAGAGCAAGCCCCCACACTGAATTAGCGTGTGGTTTGTAACCTTCTTTGAGGTTACTGCTCTGGGCGAGGGTAGAATTTTTTTAATAAACGGATATTGTAGACACCCTGCTGCTTACCACGGGTTGTCTGCAATACATACGTGCCCCCGGGGCGGATTTCAGCCACTCGGTACGGGCCGTCATACTGTAGGAAGAACTTTTGATAAACTAAACGGATTTCGGAGAGGGGCATGTAAAACCCAGGGGCAAAGTTTAATAGTCGTTGAATGGTAGAGAGATTTTCGTACCATGATGGATGGTTATGGTGCACATCAGCACGAAAAAGCCGGTTTAATTCTTTCATGGTACGCTCAGCCGGGTTGGCCTGTTGATTGCGGATGGCGACAAATAGCAATTCAGTGCCCATTTCACCAGTGAAATCTTGAAATTTCTTAGAGGTGAATTGAGTTCCGCGATCAGTTAGAAGGGTTATGGGAATCGGGTAGGTTTTGGCCTTGAAAGGAACTACATCAGTTAGTTCAATTACCTGTTGGTAGCCCTTCATACACCCAGGCTCGGGGGAAAATATATCCTGGAACTCATTTAAGAGTTCATGTACCTGTCGCCTCTCTAGAGAGGATGCGGGCTCAGGCACATCCTCCAGAGGCAGCAGTTGTTGGGATAGACTCTTTGTCCTGGTTTCACAAAGGGCCACCGCAAAAGACTCTTGAAAATGGACCGGGACCTCGGGAACACTATAATTTTGACCCTTTATCTCAATTGCTACAGCATGGGACTGAAAGGATAGTTTTACGAGGTTTTCCTTCATTTCAGTCTTTAAATCCGCCATGTTAATAGTTGAAGTATTCATATTGCTATCCATTTTCTTTTCTAAATCGATTTTTAAGCAGTTTATTGAACCATTTGTATCCCTTATATCATTTTTTAAATCATTTTTTGTATCTTTTATATCATTTTTTAAATCCTTAAACAATGCCGTTATTTTACCCTCAAAGCTGTTTATTGAACTATTTATTTTACCCTCTAAGCTGTTTATTGAACTATTTATATCATTTTTTAAGCTACCCTTAAAGCCCTTAAACGATGCCGTTATTTGTGCCATAACACTTTGTGTTTGTGGGAGACTAGGTTGTGAAAAATTCTGTGTAATATTGGGCTGTGAAATGCCCTGCAACTCACATGATATCGTCTCCACGTTGTCCTGGTTTGGTTGGCTGTCAAGGTTGTTTAACACCGAGGAGTGTGCCAATGGTTGTTGCTCTCCTTCTTCCAACAGTTCTGCGATTGACGTCATTGTTATTTCAGGACAGATGGTATCACTATTAAAAAAATTAAAGCAAATTAATTAGGCCTTTCACGCCAATTATTTCACAAGATTTTGGACCAAAAAAATAAAATGATAATTAATTACAACAAATACACACAGGTTGAACTTGTTTCATTCGTCATCTCGGTGGGACCTCCATGTAATGATTTAACCTACTTATGTTAAATCTGGGTGAGGCCCAATTTAGGATTTAATTGTGTAATGGTATTTTTAGCACTCTGGAATTAAAAGATTGAAGTTTTTGATAGAAAAGATTTTAATTTATGTAAAAAGAATAAGCATTTGGTACAATGTGTGTTAAGAGAATAATTATATATCAGTAAAGAAAGACAATGAAAAGATTTTAATTTAAACAAAGAAGAATAAGCATTTGGTACAATGTGTATTAATAGAATAATAATATATATAAGTAAAGAAAGACAATGAATACAGCGATTGAAACAAGTGGAAACTGTGTGTGTGTAAAGTTACTGAATTTAATATAAGTTTAATTAAACAAAGAAAGTGAACAATAATGGTGGACAGCGTGCATGAGCTGAGTCATAGAGTTTGTGTCCGCTAGCGTGCCTCCGGCTGACTGACTCCGCCAGTCGAGATAGCCTTCCACGCGCAACTCATGATAGCAACGGGGCGGGGAGCAATGACAGACTGCCAACTGCACCTACTAAAAGAAACAATAAAACAAACCTGGCAAGCTATATGCCGATTATGAATATAAGGGCCAAGGGGTGCTTATTTCATTACAACCTATACACATCTATTATTTATCGATATAGAAAATGTACTAGAAAATCATAAGATGGTGTCATCTATTAAATCCGATGAAATGGAATATTTTTAATTATATGTCAGAGGGGTTGTTTTTCACCCCTCGGGAATCGAACCCGAGTGCCAGTAACAGCAATCCGGGCCACCTGGCTCACCTGCGGGATACGAACCTCTCTGACATATGCAAACGCGTAAAATATTTTACTCAAAGATTGTTATCTTAATTTGTAAAATTTCGCGATATAGTGATTCTAAATTTAAACATATAGCCATGCCATATAATTTAAATAAAGGTGGTTGAGTGTTTCGAATTTTGAAAAAATTCAAAATTCGAAGGGCAATGGAATGACTTTTCCTAATTTAATATGAAAGATATTAATTTGCCGATGGTAATAGATTCAAATTTACTAGAAAATCATAAGATGGTGTCATCTATTAAATCCGATGAAATGGAATATTTTTAATTATATGTCAGAGGGGTTGTTTTTCACCCCTCGGGAATCGAACCCGAGTGCCAGTAACAGCAATCCGGGCCACTTGGCTAATTAAAAATATTCCATTTCATCGGATTTAATAGATGACAACCATCTTATGATTTTCTAGTAAATTTGAATCTATTACCATCGGCAAATTAATATCTTTCATAGAAAATGTAGTTTATTTATATATCAAACACAAACTGATAAGTTAACCTGACTCCTTAAGTACGTATAGAAATAATCTAAAAATTATTGCCTTGTTATACCGAAAAATTTTAAAGTGAATTAAAAAAAAAAAAAAAAACGGTCTCATCTTTCGACAAAATTGTTTTTGATGTGTTTTATCTTAATCAAATTAATTATTATCAGGTAGACAAATCCTATTCTTAGGGTTTTAAAAAAGGTTTCTTTTCCTTTTGTACCCAGGCAGACAATGGGTTGATAATTCATTGTTCTCAAAGGCCCTGAAGAACTATTGTGATTGTGGTGTGTTGTTCTACCTAAAGATTTCCCTGATATTCACTTCGATTCGAATACCCTGAAAATGTGTGACAGCCTATCTATGTTGGGCGTCTCTGTCGCATCTGACCTGTCTTGGAATGAACACATCTCCTCTGTGGCGAAATCTGCAGCAAGGAAGATTGGCTTCTTATTCAGGTCCAAGCGATTTTACAAACCCCCACAACTTCTCACCATCTACAAGGCCCAGATCCGCCCCTGTCTCGAATACGGCTCTCATCTGTGGAGAGGGGCCTCAAAATACTCTCTTGCTACCCTGGATGCAATTCAGAAACGAGCCGTCAGGCTAATTGACGATTCTACCCTCACCGACTCCCTCGACTCGCTGGCTCATCGAAGAGATGTCTCTGCCCTTTCCCTTTTCTATAGATACTATCACGGCAGGTGCTCTGATGAGATAAAATCAATAATTCCCCCCAAAGCATGCTTTGCACGCAGCACGCGTTTTGCCGACTCCCAACACTCTTTCGTGGTTAAATTAGAAAAGTGCCGGACCACTTCATTCGCCAATACATATATCCCCATGACTTCAAGGAACTGGAACTCTCTTCCAGCCTCTATCTTTCCCAGCACCTATAATCTTCAAACCTTCAAAACCGGAGTGCATAGACACCTACGTCTACACCCTCTCACTTAATCAACTTTCTCTTCTCTTCGGTAATGCAAGGGTCTCTTCGAGATCCATAGGGGCTGCATCTTTACTGGTGCACCCTTCTTGCATTCGATTGCATTAAAAAAAAAAAAAAAAAAAACGTTAGAATTATTAATAAACGTTTTATAATTGTTTTTATAAGGAACTTTATTTAAATTGAAAGTTTTTGCCGAGAGTAGCAGAATTTTTATATATTGAAGGAGACAATAAAAGAGTGTGTCTTCTGCTGGAATTATAAATTTTATTTATTTATAACTGAGACTATAGTTTCGAGGGCTTTGCCCTCTTCATCAGTCTATTACAATGTATTCACAGGAATTAATTTATGAATGAAAGTTTTACATTTTTCATGTGGTAAGGCAAAGCCCTCGAAACTATAGTCTCGTTATAAATAAATAAAATTTATAATTCCAGCAGAAGACACACTCTTTTATTGTCTCCTTCGAACTTTATTTATTTAATAGAATAAAAAATAATCAAGAATTTATTTAAAAATATCTTTTGCATAACCAGGTCTCAATTTTCTGAAAAAATAACATATTTTGATATGTTTTATTCGATTTTGATTGGGTGAATAGAAATGAATCATGTGGTTGAATCAAAACAAAATAATTAGCTGTTCAAATAAGCAATAACTAAACCCGAACGAAGCTCGAGCGATCTTGATGCAGAGCGGGGGTGGATGTGGTGGATGTGGGGGGTGCAGAAGGTGGGGTGCAGTGGTGGGGGATCCGGGGTAGGAGTGGGGTCGAGCAGGGTGGAGGTGGGCGGTACAGTAGTCGAATAAATTATATATTTTTGTATTTTTTTTTTAAATCTCAAATAAAAATCGACCTTTTTTATCAGAATTTTAAATTAAAAATAATATTAAAATAAAGCTTTTAACTGAAGGAAAAAGTTACCGAGCATCGCTCGGTGCCTCCAGGTACTCTCTATAAAGATCTCTTTAACTAGAATTAGTTTTAATTAACAAAAATATTTTGAATAGGTATTTCGAAGATATTTTTTCAGTATTTTTCATTTGTATTTCAAATACATTATTTTGATTTTTCTAGAAGCATTTTATATTTCAATTTCATTTTTGCTTGATTTTTCCAAAGGTATTTTTTGTACTTGGTATTTCGAATAATCTTTTTCGATTTTTTAAAAGTTTTTCTGGTTTTTTTAATTTAAATACATTTCTTCAATTAACAAAAGTATTTTGAATAAGTATTTCGAAGAAATTTTTTGAGTTTTTAATTTTGTTTTTCAAATAATTATATTATTTTGATTTTTCTAAAATAATTTTATATTTCAAATACATTTTGTTTGATTTTTCAAAAATGTATTTTTGGTACTTGATATTTCGAATACGATTTTTGGATTCTTTCAAAGGTAGTTTGTATTTCAAATACAACATTTTTTCGAATTTTTCAAAGCTATTTTATATTATGTTGATTTTTAAATACATTTTTTTTAGTTTTTTCTATTTTATATTTCAATCTAAGCTGAAGTAGTTGCTGGCTGTATTTTGACCAACTCTTAGGGTCGGAATAACACTAATAGAGTTCCGTTTTCCTTTTGTACGGAACCTTAAAAAGAAAAAAGATTAATTTTAAATATAAAAATTACATATATGTGGGAACTGAACTCTTCACTGATCCCTGCGTGTGGGGTCCGTGTGGCTTGTTGCGTTATTTGTGTCTAGGGTAGGAGATTTATCAAATAAAAGTTTCACTTAAGATAAAATATTTATTAACAAGATAACAAGTATAATATTATATATACAGGTGAATGACAACTTTCATTCGAAGGGCGTTATTATAAAGGTATAATTGTCTTATCGTAATTCGTTAAGAGAGTTCGTAAAGGGGTTGAATCTATCGTGTATCGTAATGCGTGCTCGTGTCTGACTGTTGTCCGTATGATGGTCAGATTGGAAGTGTAGCTAGCAAGTGTAGCTCTCGTAGACATCATCTCATAAGGGTAGTGGGGGAATACATCATGTGACAAATATTATCAATTACGAGTGGAATTCAAACAGGCACGTAGGGGGATTGTGGAATTCCACCTTATTCACGCCTCACTTACTCAAGTTTCAGACAATGATCTTTGTGTACTGAAAAGAATGAAAATACCTTTGCAAGGGTTCGTTTGTTGTGCGGAAAGGGCCTTAGGTCGTGGAACCCAGTGGGCTGACCATTAGATCTCTTTTGAATATGAACGCAATTAAAAATTTCTATAATAATATTTCAAGCCTGCATATATGTTCGTCCATTGAATCAAAGATTACGATTATAATATGTATTTTTGATAAACTACTCGGTTCAGTTATTTCATTCATTGATAATAATAGATATATTTAAAAGACATAATGTCTCTTTACTTTCAATTTTGGACTTGATATTAAATTCTAAAAGAGAGTGAGTGAAACTTGATTTGTCTCTCTTGCTATGTATTATGATGAATATTAAACATCGCCAAAGACCATGTACGATATTTATTGTAGCATATGCATGATAAATAGACATAGATAAAGAGACTACGTAAAAATGATAAAAAGTTATTCATCGTTCATATGAATAAAAGATTTCTTTCTTTTTTCTTTAATTTTTATATTATTAGCCTTGAAATAGAAATAAATCCAATGGTAACCAACATATGGTATAATATAGTTTGGATAAATATTATAACACACTATTTTTTCTTCAAAGTTCTAGTTTTTTGAAGGACAAAATATAATTTAGTAATATTAAATGAATTCAACTTTTTACTTAAATCTTTGTTTTCACTGTATAATTTAGTAAAATAAGTTACAATTAAAATTTCTAATTATATTAGTATTAAAAAAATATATATATAAAAATAAATAATGAAATAATTAGTGAATAATTTTCTCGAAAATAGCTCCATCGATTTTTTTAAAATTGGTGTCCTTATCAACTATCAAAGTTGTTAGTCGTGTATTTATTTATTTTCAACGGCTAAATGCCTAATATAGAGTAATATAATACAATAATAAACAAATATAACAATATTAATACTAAAGAAAAACAAAATTAATACATTAATACACAAAGTAAAATCTTCAAAATAATATAACAATAATTTAATAGCAATTCAACAATAACAATAATATAATAATGATAAAATAATAGTAAAACAACAATATAAAAAATATAGCATGTGTATAAATTTTAATCCGATTGAAATAAAGGAAGAGGGTGTAAATTAGTCATGTCGCAAAATAAATATTTTAATCGTTCTTATCTTGTTTAGGGTAAGTCGTAGATCTTTGGGATTTGAAACTTTGAGGCTAGAAGGAATACCTCAAGATTTTTGATAAAATTGAAGAACCGTAAGTTGATGTTTACTTGAGGACTTTTTGTATTTTGCAATTTTGTCTTTTTTGGGGGTTTTCTCACAACGGCTTGGGCGAAACCAAAACTGAAGTAATTTGAATGAAGAAAATTGGTATGATGATTTCAAATAAGGGGCAGTCAATAAATTACGTCACACAGTAAGGGGGGGGGGCATTTATCAGATTTGTGACAAAATGTGACATGGGGGCCCGGGGATAGTAAAAATTGTGATGTCTCAGTCAAATTAAAAAAAAAAAAAAATTTTAATATAAATAAAAAATATAAAAGTGATAGTGTGACGCCACAATATAGGGCGGGTGGTCTAAAAATCTTGAAATTCGTGTGACGTAATTTATGGACGGCCCCAAAGGGAGAAACTAATAGTAAAGTCGAGTGAGCCCACACTAATTGATTTTTTAAATGACAGTATTATATGGCTAGTTAGCAAAAAATTAACCAAAATAATAAAAAATAAACATACCATTCCTAAAATAACATCCATTAAAATTTTGGCCTGAATTTTATTAAACTTAGAATTAAAATGTCAATTTTGTATACCAATACTTTATTATCTGCAGAAATGAAATATTTTTTTAGAAATAATACACATTTTCAAACATCATAGAACAGTAGGTATCTCAAAATCAGTCATCATGCTCATTATCTACCATTTCGCAAATTTTTGAATATCTTGAGTGACTTCTTAAAATTTGTTAATCGAGCTGATTTTTGATGAGCATTTTAAAAACACGTTGAATTAACATATTTTCATGCGAGATCAAAAATAAAAATATTCGTTTTTTTGGGGAACTCTAATATACAGGGTAATTGGTAATTCGATAGATTCCTTGAAAAGGTATAATACTATAGCTAATTTCCAATAAATTTGACCCTATGAAACCGGGGTCTAAATCATACTATATATATGTCTAGATTAATTTGTAACAACGCTTAGAGAAATTTCTCTAAAAAAATTACCCTCTTGCCTAGAATCGAACCGACGAACTCTTGAACTAAGGGCAGGAGCTCTGGCCATTAGACCAATGTAACATTAATATTTATATCTTGATTTCTGTTACTAAAACTATATATTTTTGATTTAGACTTTGTGTCGAGATAATATTGTATTCATTTGAACTCGAATGAAAATGAAAAAACACTAATAGATTTTATATTAAGAAACATTAAATATATATTAATTAACGAGGCAAATTTGAAATATAATTGTCAGCTCGGATTTTAAACTGATGGCTCCAATCAATTTTCATTAACCAGGCAAATTTGAAATATAATTCTAATTTGGACTCGAATTTTGAAATGAAAGACTCCAATTCATTTTAAATTAAGAAACATTAAATATATTGATAATTGTTCCTCCTCCCCCCCCTTGCCACTCGAAAAATTAAAGAGGCGAAACTTTTAAGAGACGATGTATTTTCGGTAGTTTACGGGTATAGATTTGGAGTGTAGTTTTTTAAGAGGAATAAAAATTTTGGACCGAAACGCTGCCCGCCAGGGCAGCAGCCCGAAGGGCCGAGCTTTGAGGGCGTGCCGAAGGTACGCACGAAAAGCTCGTTAGTTTTAGAGTTATCACAGATTTAATTATTTTTTTTTTAATTTTCATCTGTCCAACAACTGCTATGGTAAAAAAGTATTTCACACTGAGACCCCAATGGAGGCCGTAGATACTTGTCGTAAAAGGCGACTAAAAGGGGTTGGACGTGAGGCTAACAAGCTCACTCTGTAAAAAAAACCTCCCTGTCATGGAAGCAAACATTTGCTTCCATTTAACAGAGAGAAGAATATTATAATAAGACACCTGAATTAAACAAAAATCATATATTAAGATTCTAAAGAAAAAAAAGAATGACTATTCTTCAATGAGAGGCTTCTCATATAAGAAACTTGGATTATATTATGTTTACTTGGCTGCTTCGCAGCCAAGTAAACATATATACACTTTTCGCTCGATCTGAGAGTAGCAAAACCGCCTGGTTTCTATTGGGAGTCCCCTCTCCCTAAGTAAGTTCTTTGACTTCTTAATAATAAAAATTTGGAACTCATATATATATTCCATTCATGTATGGGATGTAAACCGCACTTCTTAAGCAATTTTTCATCAGTTCGTAAAAATTTATTCAAAAATTATATGAAAATCCCAATCATAATTCTAAACAATAGAATTTTTGGCAAATTTTAAATAAAATAGAATCAGAATTGATTCTAAAATAAGAAAGAAATTTTTTTGAAAAAAATCGCTTGACAATCATCAACTAATAAATAATAATAAACAAATAAATTAAACAATAAAATGTCAATTTAAAAGTTTAAATTGCAACAATGGATATATTTGAATTCAATTTTTATCCTATTTCAACTGAATTTTGAATGAAAAATACTCAATTAAATTATGTATATACCCATTTGCTTGGGGGCATTCATAAAGCCAATTTTTAATGATTATTTATCAAGGGATGTTTGTCCGAGGACGTAGAGGTCGCTTCTCTAATTAATTAAT
This sequence comes from Forficula auricularia, assembly GCA_024734495.1. Classification (NCBI taxonomy): domain Eukaryota; kingdom Metazoa; phylum Arthropoda; class Insecta; order Dermaptera; family Forficulidae; genus Forficula; species Forficula auricularia. The sequence goes on along the minus strand of JALMQS010000099.1, from coordinate 1,956,078 downwards.
TGGATTGGAGACGCAGTCGGCTCAGGTTCAAACCCGGTCGTTGAAATTTTTTTTTTTTAATTCTTGAAAATTTGAATTATTTTTTTAACTCTACCGTGTGATATTTATTTATTTTTAAAACATTTTAATCATCATAATTTTTTTTTTAAACTAAAATTTACAAAAAATTACTTATGGCCTTTCTTAACCATAGCAGGAATTCGAAAATCCATCCTAAAAATTTTTAAAAATATAAATAAAATGTAATTAATATTTAAAATGATTATTAAAAATTTCATCTTTGAGTGAGTGAGTTCTTCTGTAAACGCATGTCTATTGAAATTTATTTTCTTATTTTTAAATTATTAAACATACAATATTTTTTTCTTCAATATTTATATATATTAGTTTCGGAACCCTCGGTAAGTGAGCCCCACTCGCACTTGTACAGCTTATTTATTATATTATAATATGTATTGAAGGAATCTTTATTAAAATCAAGCCTTGTATCTATGCAACTAATTCAACATCCCTGCCTACCTATCACATATAAGATGGGCGCGCTTAATTTAAAATTTTTCCAACTATGTAGACAGGTATATTTGTTATTATCATTTTCGTCCATAATGTATAGTACCTGGAGCCACCGAGCGATGCACGGTAACACTCTGACCCCCCTCCTGAAACCACATACCTCGACCCCACCAATGAACCTCCACTCCGCCCCACCCCCACCCCACCGGCGCCCCCCACCCCCAGATCCCCCACAACTGTACCCCACCTCCTGCACCTCCCACGTCAACCCCATCCCGCACCCAGTTTTTGCATTTCTAGCTTTCTTTAGTGATTCGACATATAATGTGTATATTTGTTTACTCGTACACCAACCAATTTACCCACATTCGTTCATATTGATAAACATTATAAAATAATAAATAGAAAAATAGTAATAAAAAAAATAATCGTATAGGGTCTGAAATAAAAACATAAAATTAAATAAGATTTGTTTCCAAGTTATATAAAAAAAGCCACTTCAATCACTTTATTTGTAAACCCACCTGTAATGTTATGATTTAGACACCTGTTAATTAAAAACAAACACAGAATTCCGAATTTTAATATAATATATTAATATTTGCTATAACCCATTAGTGGGTTTTAAAATTAAAAATCCAATTAAAAATAAAAGATTATTGAAAAAAATGTTAACAAACTTTTTTTATTGAGATTTTCATTTATCAATAATTACTTTAATTAAGAAAATATCAATTAAGATGAAATTTGTCGAGGTCCAGACCTAGCCAGATCGTTTTCTCATCTTCAAAACTTGTTAATAGAATTTGTTTCATCAAAATCCGTAGAGTCGTTTTCAAAATAGAACCAAGATACAAATATATATATATATATATATATATATATATATATATAAATAAATAAACAAACAATTTTTGTTCGTTTAATAAGAAGTAGATTAATTTGAAAGTTTATAATGAGAATTAAGGACAAGTCTTTTGTGTGATTTTTTTATTTTTCAACCAACGTTTCGTCGACGTTGCCGACTTCTCCAGGGGCTCTACAATTATATTATTAATTAATTATTAATTATAAATTACAATTAATAATGTTCTTATAATTGTAGAAGCCCTGAAGAATTCGGCAACGTCGACATAAACGTTGGCTGAAAAATAAAAAAATCACACAAAAGACTTGTCCTTAATTCCCATTATAAAAACTTTCGAATATATTATATACAGGGGGAATAGTAAATATTTTAGGAGGTGGTAGAATAGACGAATTGCAATAAAAAATGCCATATAACATGTGTCCAAATTTTATTGAGTACCTACAGAGATATACAGCTGTTAGTATGTAACCCAATATCGGCATACTCAGCATGTGTAAATACGAGATTCGTGTTTTTTTTATAATAGGTGAAATTCCTTTACGCACAAAGTGTCGGGCTCCGAGCTAGACGTCTACCGACTAAAACACCTACTCCTTCTTGGTTTTCAACGCCAGTTTTCCGCGATAGGAATCGCCTCCGGCATAACATCTATCGCGGATTTGAGGATTATCTATCGGTCTTCAACTGACCTTCCTTCACTTTCATTACCTCTTAGATGTATTTGTTAATTAGTCGCCATCTCTCCTCATTTGTTAACATTTGGGCGATCATGTTATCTGAGGAGATCTGCATACCTAGGTGATTTCCTAGATCCTCTCTTTTGGGCTTCCATCTTTCGCAGATGAATACGGTGTGTTCTGCGCCGTCCTCTTCAGATTTACAGCTCGGACAAGTTGCCATTGTTGCGCCTCCGACTCTACGAAGGTAGCAGCCGTGACCCGACAGTACTTGTGTGAGATAATAATTTATCTCACCTGATTTCACTTTGCAGCCAATTTCTTATGTTGGGGATTAATTTGTAAGTCCATCGTCCGGTCACATCTTCGATCCCATCTGTCTAGCGAGTCTTTCTCTAGCTTCTTGCTTAATTTGAAGTTTTATTACTTGATTATTGGTCCTTAATTCTCTAAAGATTTCATCTCTTTCTCTAGCCATAAGGTACTATGGGAGGTACACCAGCCACTAACCATTGCTGCACTTCCTGAAGCTAGTGCTGTATGCGGAAGTGACCTTCTACTGCAGCCAGACCATTGCACAGCCACAACTTTTGCCCATATGCTTTTTGTTCGTGGCCTCAACCCAAATTAGGCATGCATAAAGTATCTTCGATTGGATAACGTTTGCGTATAGTTTCCTTCGTGCTTCATGTTTACACGCTACAGTACAGTAGACTTGGTCAACAAATCACAATGAAAACTTCAATGTAAACTAAAGCACAACTTGACAACTTAAACATTAACAATCTACTGCTGACATTTGAAAAATACGCCCAAAGCAACCAGTGTACCAAGACACGAAACGAAAATGCATTGAACTCAGCTGTAACTCTGTACTCAATAAAAATTGGACATACATGTTATATGGCATTTTTTATTGCAATTCGTCTATACTACCATCTCCTAAAATATTTACTATTCCTCCTGAAACACCCTGTACTTACCTAATAATGAAAAAAAAATGTGATTTTATACACAAAGTTTTTAATATAATTTGTTCTATTTATTTTAATTTTTGTAATTGATTGAGTTTGTTTTTTGTTTTGCCCCTCTTCCATAGGTCGTTTCGGTCGTGTGATAGTGGTTCCTCGTCATGGCCACAATATGCTCACTGCGGAGATTTTCGAAGAGTTACGTCTTCTGGATTCGATCATTCAGAACACGACCGCCTATTGGGACGAGGAGGAGTTCACGTATGCAGATGTCTGTGCCAGGTGGATTGACCAATGCTTCCAGAACGATATACTCAACCTCGACTATGTTATCGATCAGGTAACCCATAAATAATATTCAACTTTTTAAATAGGAATAAAGATAATATTTACATTATATTAAAGTAGCTGGAGGACGGTAATTTGCTTGTTTATTAGGTACTTAATTTAATCAACCACTTGTTTTATTTTTATTCAACCACCTGTTAATAACACCGTTTAACAAAAAATTTTATCCGTAAGCCCAACAATTGATACTAGTAGAGTTTTATACGATGATTCTGATAGTCTATTGGTCTTGGTCTTGTTTTGCTAATCACTACATGAACGCTGGGTTTCCCTAGAACTTGAACATTGTCACAAGGGTTCCATAAGAGTGAAAATGTTACGAAACGCTGATCTAACATAATAATTAATAATTATAAACTTCACAAATAAAATTTATCTGTAGCGGCCCGCGCTGCTCTGGCATACGAGCTTTTAGATACGGCCGCTAGATGACACAGTCAGATCATTGTAACACCTTGCATGACTGATAACATTTCAGTCATGTATTAAATAAGGCAATTCGATCTCGATGAAGCAGCTGAACACCAAGCAGCTCTTCTTGACCCACCAACTAGGTGGGTAGAGCTCCAGCCCGGCTAACTCCGTCGGAAGAGCATTCACGCAGGGCACGAACATCGCCCCGCGAGCATTCAGTGAAGCGAGCAACCATTGTTGGGGGTCCCCACCAACTAGTGCGGGATCAACGCGGAGAACAAACGGCGCCAACCGGAACCAACAACCACCGCACAACCGACCTAACAATGGGCTCACCTCGAGCATCCACCAGGACACGAACATCGCCCTGTCCAAATCATTGTTAGGTCCCCAATCAACTAGGCGGGCAGCGCGACGACGCAATCATCCCCCCCCCCTAACATATCTTTTATCTGCAATTTTTTTACTTTACCATACAGGGTATATGTTTGTTTTTTTCTTTCTTTTATTGGCCTCGGGAACCTAGATGCCCATTTAGCCAGCCAATCATGGCATATGGGTATATGGTTTTAACTATGTGGATGAAAAAGTGTTGTTTTGTTTTGCTTCGTTTTTTCAAAATATCTAAAAAACGGTTGAAACTATTTTGTTAAAAAAAATTGAACACAACCATGACGTTTTGCTCTAAAAATAAGCCCTAATAAGTGAACATCAAAAAAATTATATTTTGTGAGATATTAATTATTTTATCAAAATGTCTGTTAGTACGTTACCTAATTTTGTGTACGCTTTAGCTCAAAAGCTAGTGTGAATATCAGAACGAAATTTCACAAGTAGTTTTGGTATATTTAGATTAAGAGCTGATTAGATTTTGGTTGAAATTGAAACAAAAATTAAAGGGGGGGGGGGGGGGGCGGGTGAGGGTTAAAAAAATTGAAATAATCAAATTTGCAAACTAAAAAAAAACTCAAGAAAATTGAAATTTTACTCTAAAATGAACCTATAATAAAAAATAGACTTATTTTCTGAACGAAAATCGACGGTAATATAAGCCCTAAACCGTTTGATCGATTTGTACTGAAATTTCTCATATGCCCTCATACGCCCTTATGTAAATGACTCACTATGTGAAATTGATAGTGACCAAAAGGGGGGGGTCAAAAATATTTTCAAACAGAAATTGAAGAAAACTAAAATTTAAATAGTCTCCCCAGTCTGGACCAAACTCAACCAAATTTTGTATATATTAATGGGCCCCTAGAAGACTAAAAATTCAAAAACTTCAGCTGTTATTAAATATAAGAGAGAGGGACCAGGTGTATGGTAAAGTCATGTGGATGGCCACATCAGCTTATTTTATATAATTATTGCAATCTTTGTGCTTGGTAAACTGTTTAGGTAATAAATCTGGATTCGGCGATAAATTTTCCTGGGTCCAAAAAAATCAACAAGTGGTTGATTAAATAAACAATAATTATAAACAAAAATTTCTTCAATCTTCCAGGCATTTATTTATTAAATGAAATAAAAATAAATAAACGTTTAGAATGATTCAGAGAAATAAAAGGTTTAACTCTGGTCATAAAGGGGCATTGCCTCAAATTGCCATAGAGTACTAGTTAGGCATGTGATAATTCGCTAATAATCTCAACAGAGTGTATATAGTTAAAATGTGAAAGTATGTATTAAAAATGGCATATTTTTCCTCCTCTCTCTCTTTCACTTGGGGTTTCATATTAATTTGCTCATACTCATTCTCTATTGACCTGGAGAATGGCTGACTGACTTGCTGATTGCTTGATGGTATAAGGAAAAAAATAAATACAACCAGGTGCAATATCTAAATAGATTACATGAATTAATTATTTGGAAAGATTTTGTATCAAAGAAAAAAAAAGAAAAAAAGGGTCATTTGGAAAATCCAACGTTTTTCCTTTTCTTTCTAATTTCAATCACTCGCGTCATTCACGTGTGAAAGTTTTTATTCACTAATTCTAGATAATAATTGTTGTATATTAAAATTTATTCACGGTAAAGCTAACTAATATATCTACATTTGGAAAATATACGGTATTTTAAACTTTAGTTTTTTAATTTTTAAATCGAATAATTTATTAAAAATAATTTCGACAGTTAATTCTACAGTAGGTACTCTGAAAAAACAATTTCTTTATAGTAAATATATTGATAGAGTTGAGCATTTTTAATGAGCTCTTATTTATTCCAAAGATATTTTATTAATAATCAAGATATATCGAAATCATTCCAAATATGACCAAATTTTTAGGTATTTAATCCAAATATATTATATATACTTGAGTGATCTATTTTATTCTATTAGATATCTCTTAATATTAAATGAATGTCTTGTTTACTTCTAGTAAAACCTCTTATTATATCTAAACGAATGTCTTGTTATCATAAAACGACTTAGATTTTTTGTAAATAGTGATATCTTAATAATTAAGATATTTTAAATAATCAACTGGTGTGTTCACCACACGGCTTTCACATTTACATTTATTTGAAGTCATCGCGAAACTATTAATTTACACCCCGTATGGAAATTAATAGATTTTCGAAATATGTTTTTTATATATTTTAGAAAATATATTAAAAATATAAAATGTTATGTGTTAAATTTATATAAAGTTTATGTTTTCTATATATTCTTAAAATATAATTATATTAATATATAAAAAAACATAAACTTTATATAAATTTAAGACAAAATTTTTATATTTTTAATATATTTTCTAAAAATATATAAAAAACATATTTCAAAAATCTATTTATTTCCATACGGGACCCCCTTCCTTTATTTCGTTTTTTTTTTTGATTTTCTCAAAAATGGCTCTAATGATTTTTTAAAAATTATTGTATTTATCAAGTGTCATGAGTTATTAGTTGTGTCAAATTTTTTAATACGATTGAAATAAAGGAAGGGGGTGTAAAGTAGGAGTGTCGCGCCGCGGTCTATTTATATTCAGAATTAAATAAAAATTAATGTTTTTTTTTCAACGTTTTGACCACCATCATTCCAATTAAAAATAATTTTAATATATACTGAAGTTCCTTCGTTGATTCTTTTAAACTCTGAGGAAGGAAGGCCGATCCTCTGAATCGTCAGGTTTTTCAAGATAATAAAAATTACGTGTTCTAATAAATTATTTTATTCAGAATTTTGTGGTTTTCATTATCTTTGGGCTCCCTTTGTTTCAATTTAGCATTGTGTTCTACCACTCCTTTTTCAATAGAAAATACTCTTTTACTTCTAAATGATTAAATTTCTTAATTTTAATATACCTATAATAATATTTTTAATAAACTATCAGGGGGTTAAAAAAAATATAATCTTAATTAAAGGAAATTAAAAAAAATTATTGAAACATCCACCTGTTAATAATTTCTTTAATTAAGTAAATACCTATCAAATTAAAGTTACCTGAAGATGAGTCCCCGTCAGATCGAATTGTCCACTTAAATACTCCCTAATTCAGGATTTTCATCAACAATTTTAGAGCCGTTTTTGAGAAATTAATTCTACATATAATAGCATAAGATATTTAGGAATCATTTAATTATTTTAGGTTCAAATCCTGCCATGTGCTAAATTGTCATTTCTCTGTTTTTTTTGTATTTTTCAAAAATAAAATAATAATTTCGAGATATCAGAAAGATTCCAAGGAGGATCCAAAAAGTCAGCAGAAGACTGTCCAGAATTTTATTTCCATCTATATAGACTAATGAAATATATTATTTATTTATTTATAATGACGGTGGTTCTTGTAGGGATTTTGTGTGTCGCTTTTTTAAGGATAACCCTCACACTATTAAAGTTTTTAATTTTCAAAATCTATAAGCTATAGTTATTTGTTTCATCAAATGAACACAAATTAAAATAAATTTCATTCATAAAATAATAATAAAAAATAAATAAATAAATACCATTTATTTACTAAACAATTAATTACATAATAATTAAAACTTAATTGAATAACTTTAAATAATAATTATTTAACAATGATTATTATCACATTGAAGATTTCATGCTACGGTTGTTGAGATGTTTATCAGGTAATATATATATTTCAGATGAAACCATTTAGATTACAGATTTTAATGAGATAAACACAACGTTTCGACCTCTAATTCTGGAGTCGTTTTTAAATGCAGAATGACATTTTTAGATTTAGATTGACTTAAGGAGATAATTTTAGGTTTCAAATTTTTTTACTTTACCATACAGGGTATGGTCAAGTATTGTAATTGTGCATGAAATTTGTTTTTTTCCTTCTTTTTTTCGAAATATCTCAAAAACGACTGAAACTATTTTGATTAAAAAAAATTGTGCGAAACCATGGCATTTCGGTCTACAAAAAAGCCCTAATAAGTGAACATCGAAAAAATTATATTTTTTGAGATAATAATTGTTTTGTCAATATGTCTGTTAGTTAGTCTGATTGTTAATCTGTCTGTTAGGGCCGGTTGTATGTCGCAAAGTAAATGCTTTTTACCACTAACCCAGGGTAGATGGTAAATGGAGGGCCAATCAGATGACAGGCACTGAAAGTTCCTGTCATCTGATTGGCCATCCCAGCCCCTCCATTTACTATCTACCCCGGGTTAGTGGTAAAAAGCATTTACTTTGCGACATACAACCGGCCCTTAGTCTGTTAGTACGTTACCAAATTATAGTGGACGAGCTAGCTCAAAAACTAGTGTGAATCTCAAAACCAAATTTCACACGTAGTTTTGGTCCATTGAGATTAAGAGCTGATTAGATTTTGGTGCATATCAACCCAAAATTAAGGGTGGTGTAGGGGGGGTTAAAAATTAAAAATCTAGGCCGTTTGAGCAAACTCAACCCAATTTTGTATACATAATCAGTGGACCCCCAGAAGTCTAAAAATGCAAAAACTAACCGCCCAAAATGAGGGGAGGGGGATGTATGGTCAAAAAATGAAAATCTAGGCTCTTGTACCAAACTCAACCAAATTTTGTATACATAATCAATGGGCTTTAAAAAAAATAATAGATTTAGATGCAGCTGTTGGACAAATTGAACATCTATACCGAAAATGGGTTAATATATGTAAGCGCCTTATGGTGTAGATATACCTATAGGTGTTATATGCATTAATTAATTCTAATGAGTAATATTATGTTGTTTTCATATTTGTCCAGGTAGAGGCGGGTACGTTGAACTTGACGTTTCCGATAATGTTCAACCCGGTGACATGGGATATGCACGCATTCCCTGTCTACTTTGGAGGAACAGTGGTCGGAGAAGACGGGATCATCCAGAGTGTGCCAGCCATCCAGCTGGTCTATTTTGTTACGGCAGACACTAGAAGACAAGATGCCAGGTAACTATTTAACCAACTACTACAGTACTACACTCTATCTCTCTGGGGGAAAATTAACCGATTTTGAAAAAAAATAAACATGACCTTTTAATCAACTGGTGTCTGGATACCACACGACTTTCACATTAGTTTCTCTCTGTTCTTAATGTAATTTATATGTGTATAACTTAAAAAATTGTTTAGTTTCTCGCTCATATTTTTTGAACTAGATTAGAGCTGTTCTGTGAAGCATACAATAGCAGGTGGTGTTAAAATTAAAAAAAAAATAATAATTTCCAAATTTCTAAAAATTAAAAAAAAAATAGTAATTGTCAAAATCCCATGATTAAACCTGTCTTATAAATCAGGGGTGCCCAATCCCCCCTAAACTCAAGACTCACCCTCCCATCCCCCAGTTTCATGAAAAAGTAACCCCCCTTCTTGTACATTATACAGGGTGTCCGAGACGAAACGCTCTAATTTGAACTGTCTGTAATATTACATGTATTCGATGCATTAGGATACAACAAGATACAACAAGATGAATACACATTGTTATGAAGTTTTGTTTGTAGAATCACACCATTTCTACATGTGCCCCACGAGTGGCACGGACGATGTCTAATCGATACTTGATTTCTCTCCAGGTAATCTGTAGCATCTGTGGCGTAATTGTCTCAATAGCAGCTCTAATCCTCTCACGAAGCTGTTTCAAAGTTGTCACTTTGATAGAGAGGAACCTTGTCCTTAACATATCCACACAGGAAGAAATCCAGGGGAGTAATGTCAGGCGTAAAGAAAGCTTAAATTAGGCGCTTGTGTAGCAAATCGTGGACAGTTAATTTCGAGAGAAATTTAAATTAAATTTCCACTATTATTTAACATAAATTTCCACAGCTATGTGCCACCTAACAACATTGTCCTGGTTTAATTGAAAAGTTTTTGTTTTGCCGAGAGTAGCAGAGTTGTTGATTCACAATGAGAAACAAAGAGGTTGTTCTCTGCTTGATGCAATTAAACATACACACATATATATCGAGATGATATATCTGTATATATATATATTGTTTATTTGCTTGAGACTATAGTTTCGAAGACTTGGTCTTCATCATCAGTCTTTTTTAATTATAAATGTTGTTTTTCATGGAGTCAATATCGTATCAATAGAACTCTAAGCTGACCACCAGTGAAGAAGGACTCAACCAAATAAATAATATATTTATACAGATATATCATCTTGATATATATATGTGTGTATGTTTATTTGCATCAAGCAGAGGACAACCTCTTTGTTTCTCTTTGTGAATTGCCCTGATTGTTTATTATGTTTAGTAATAGTGTTTCAAGTTATTCAATAGTGTTTCAAATTAATTCAATAGTGTTTCGTCTCGGACACCCCTGTATATTATTCCGTTTTAAAGAATTAGAAGAGGTTTTTATTTGATTTGGTTGAAGTTATAAACTTTACCGTTTTTATTTTTAGCATAGACCAATACTAATTTTGCAACAATTTTCAACCTCCCCAGAAATTTCAATGACCCACTGTGCGTCTTACCCCCACCCCTGTGGCCACCCCTCTAAAAATTGTGTTAAATAGATAGAAAAAAATCTAGTGTAACAACACTTTTAATAATATTTGCTCCATATTTTTTCTGAAAAGTACACAAAAAACAAAAATTTTGAATGGAAAAAATGATCTAATTTGGTCCATTTTTCAAGAATTTATGGGCAAAAAAAGAAAAAACAACGTTCAATTGAACGGTTTGTCAAAAAATTTGAAAATTCACCTATAGAAGACTTTTTCAGGAAGTACAAAATAATATCGGTCAAAAAATCAATCAAATCAAAAATTAAAATTTTTCAAACTGTCGATTTGATGTAGATATGGCCCCATATATATATCGACTTCTTTAACTTTTCATTTATAGTTAATTTCTCTCCTTAACAAAAGATGAACTTTATATTCAACATATCTACTCATATTAAACGAGCAAAAATTGTAGATATATATATTTGTTTGTATATATATTTGTTCGTTTATATATTTGTATCTTGGTTCTATTTTGAAAACGACTCTACCGATTTTGATGAAATTCACGGGTTAAGGGGTTTTCAGGGTGACAATTCGATCTGCCACGGTCTCACCTTCGACAAAATTGTTTTTGATGGGTTTTTTCGTAATCAAATTAATTATTCTCAGGTAGACAAATCCCGTTCTTCGGGTTTTAAAAAAGGTTTCCATTTTCCTTTTGTACCCAGGCAGACACTGGGTTGCCTTAATTCATTTGTTCTAAAAGGCCTTGAAGAAGTATTGTGATTGTGGATTTTAACATATTTTGTTCAACCTAAACGTTAGAAATATTAATAAACGATTTATAATTGTCTCAATTTTCTGAAAAAACAACACATTTTGATAGGTTTTATTTATTAACAATTGGATGAATAAAAATGAATCATATGGTTGAATCAAAACAGGTGCAGGTGGTGGGGGATCCGGGGGTAGGACGAGGTTTCGGGGGTGGGGTCAAGACGAGGATGGGGGTACAGTGGGCGAATACTATATATATTTGTATTTTTTTTAATTTGAAAACGGCTTTCCAATAAAAATCGACCTTTTTATGAGAATTTTAAATTAAAAATAGTATTAAAATAAAGGTTTTAGCTGAAGGAAGAAGTTACCGAGCATCGCTCGGTGGCTCCAGGTACTAATATTTATATTCCAACCGTTACAGTTTATACCTATATAATATATACTTATGAATTAATTTGAAATGAATGGGTCTACCGAAATGTTGTTACTCATACCGGATAAATCGAGTTAAGCAGTAAATGGCATCGAGCTCGAGCATAGTTCGTTAGCCTTCTCTCCAAATGTTTAATATGTGTAGATGGTAGATATACCATACATTGTTCCGTACCCGTCCCCCCCACGCCCCCACTCAGGCCTATTATTCATTATACTCTCTCTCTCTCTCTCTAATAGAATTAGAAACCTATTCAAATTCATTTGTACAACTAACTAATTCAGATTAGCATTTTGGAATCATACATATAAATATATATCGAGCTGCTCCAGGCGTGCCTTCGGCACGCCTTCTACAAGCTCGGCCCTCCAGGCAGGTAGCCCTGGCGGGCAGCGTCTCGGCATGTGATTATTATATAGTTTTAAAAACTAACATTACAAAATTTGATCTATATCGGAGAGAGTATTAATTTTTTGCCCCCACTCACATTTGGGAGGTTGAAATTATTTTTTAGATATTTGCAAATATTTAGATATTTGCAAATAAATAATCCACAGTTTTCTAAAGAGTAAATGTACTAAAAAGCTAAAAATTTCTATATTTTGACCCCCCTCCCTTTCGCCCCCATACAGTCAATTTTGATAGTTGATTTTTACAGGAATAGTTTCTTACGGTAATAAAGAATAACTCTACAAAATTTGATCAAGATAGGAGAGAGTTTTAATTTTTGCCCCCACTCACATTTTGGATAGTTGGGAGTCGAATTTCAAAAAATCCTGAAATTACTTTTTAGATATTTGTATTTAGAATTTTATTAAGTAGAAATCAAGTAGATATCTTATCGTTCTTAATTGAAAATGCATAATTAGTGTAAACACATACCAAAGATATTTTGCCCCTTTTGACCCCTTTAGGGGTCGAATTTCAAAAAATCCTGAAATTAGTTTTTAGATATTTTAATTTAGTATTTTTATAAGTAAAAAGCAAGTAGATATTTTATCGTCCTTAAGAGATATCGCATAATCAGTGAAAACACACTTTGCCTCCTTTGACCACCTTAGGGGTCGAATTTCGAAAAATCCTTTCTTAGTGAGCCCCTATGTCATAGATGTAATATCCTCTCCAAATTTCATGTTTCTATGTTCAGTGGTTCTGGATGTTTTGATGATGAGTGAGTGAGTGTATTGGGCAAAGAATTTTATATATATATAGATACACATACAGAGTGGTGCCATATTGCTCAGGTCTATTCCTCATATCTGACCAAACTTTTTTATTAACATATATTATTCGATACGCCGAGTTTTTCAATTTTGTTTTTTGTTTTATTTTTTGGGGTATTTTGTTTAAAAATGTCTGAATCGTGGAGAAAAATCATTTTTTAAAATAATTTTCAGGATAGGTGTTTGAATATAACAAGATATAATACATTCTTAGACAAATATACATATACTTATTAACATTTCCGTCCATAATTTGTATTAATTTGAAAGTTTATATTAGGAAAATAAGGACAAGTTTTTGAATTTGAGATTTCTTTATGTAAGGATCAAAAGGAGAAAAATATTCTATTCTGGTTTTAAAAACAATGTTATTTCTGTTTTATATCTAATGAAATTGTTAATATAAAAAAGAAAAGAAAGAAAAATTGTGTTTTTTTGGTGAATGTGCGAAATATTTTTTGAAAATTGTGTTCTGATGGTCTTCAATGGTAACGAAGATGATAAGAAAAATTAGACGAATGTGTGTGACATGACTATTTGAAGCCCTGAATAAGTCAGCAAAGTCGACGAAACGTTGGTTGAAAAATAAAAGTCACACATAAAAATTTGTCCTTATTTTCCTAATATAAACTTTCAAATTAATACTTATTAACTTTTGCTTATATGGCTGGTTTTTAGGTACTTGGACTTTGAGATAATTGGAAGTCAGTCAATTTTTAAGCTTAACCTCCTCGTAATTAGTAATACTAGTATATAGATCATTAGACTATGTCGATTACAAATAAAAACAATTACTAATTTCCAGGAGTTTAAGATAAAAAATTGCCTGATGAAGTCGAAAAATATACGACGAAACGTTGCAACTTTTTAATAATTTAACTTCCAATTATCTCATAGTCCAAGTTCCCAATAACCAGCTATATTAGAAAAAAATTTTGGACGATAACAACACTAATATTCCTACTTTTAAACATTAGTTTTAATTGAATGTAATGGAAGGCAGCCCAGAGGTAGTGAGGAAAGAAAAAATTAACACATATCAAAAAAGGTGTAATTTATTGGAATCCTTCCTCCTTTCCTTTCAAACCGACGTTTCTGAGGATTTTTCCCTCCTTCTTCAGGGTTTCAAAGGGTCAATGAATGAAACAAATAAAATGTTTCCTTCTTCTTTCCACAGTAGTGTTCAAAAACTTTCTTCATTTTTAACAAAGGCATAGAAAAAATCGGACAATCGTCATAAGAAAAATACCATTCCATCAGTATTTTCTTATGACGTTGTCACGTTCAACTATCGTCAGTAAACCGACTTTACAGACAACCGATTTTTTCATAAAATTCTTCGTTCAGAAAATCATTTTAAATTTACAAAATACTTGAATAAAATTTATTGTTTAAATTTCTACTCGACTGTTAAAATTTAATTTTTGATTTTATTATTTTATAATAATAAATTTTGTATTGACATTATTTCTTTCAGCAAGTAAACTGAATAAAAGTTGTTGTTCAATTAGTTACTTAATTATTTTTGCAAATTTAATTGTAATTTGTTGTAAAAAAGTAATAATTTTGAATAATTTATTATAAGAATAAACTGTGATTAAATTATTGTTCATAAATCTTAAATTTAAAATTTAAAATTTGGAAACATCATTAAAATTTTTGTAACTGTAGCTTTTAAAAAGCCCGCCTCAATCTTTGTCGCTCGTTCCGCGCTCTCGCTTGCACTTCAAGCCTTAAATGGAACGCCTCAGAGCGAGGTAACGCCGCATGAGTCATGTTTTTTCGTGCGCGCAGCCGGCTCCATCGAATTATAAGACGTTGTCACGTCAAAAAAAATTGATTTTTCTATGCCTTTGTTAAAAATGAAGAAAGTTTTTGAACACCACTGTGGAGAGAAGAAGGAAACATTTTATTTGTTTCATTCATTGACCCTTTGAAACCCTGAAGAAGGAGGGAAAAATCCTCCGAAACGTCGGTTTGAAAGGAAATGAGGAAGTATTCCAATAAATTACACCTTATTTGATATGTATTAATTTTTTCTTCTCACTACCTCTGGGCTGCCTTCCATTACATTCAATTAAAATTTCTACCAGTCCAGTCTCTCTCCAGAGAAAATTTCGTTGCAAAAAAATTAGTTTTAATTTTTAAATAAGTTAACCGAAAAAGTGAAAATTTATTTACGCTAGGGATGCCCTTAGAAGTAATTAATAATAAACTTAAATATAAAATTAATTGTTAATTTATACCTATATTATAACATCGGCTTATAATCTCAATAAAATCATTCAAAAAATGATGCTTTTCTGTATTTTTGTACCTGAAGTTCTAAAAATAGAAAGCCCAAAATTTATTAGTTCTTTGTATTGGAAATACAGACATTACATGGGTATCGTCAAGTATTGTAATCGTGCATGAAAAAAGTGGTTTTTTCCTTCTTTTTTTCGAAATATCTAAAAAACGGTTGAAACTATTTTGAATAAAAAATTTGAGCGAAACCAATGGCATTTCACTCTACTAAAAAAGCTCTAAGAAACGAACATCGAAAAAATTATATTTTTCTAGATAATAATTATTTTGTCAAAATGTCTGTTAGTCTGGTTGTTTGTCTGCCTGGTTGTCCTGGTTGTTAGTTAGTCTGTGCGTTACCAAATTTTTGTGGACGAGCTAGCTCAAAAACTAGTTTGAATATCGAAAACAAATTTCACCCGTAGTTTTGGTCCAATGAGATTAAGATCCAGATTTTGGTGCATATCGACCCAAAATTAAGGGGGGTGCAGGGGGATTAAAAATTTAAAAATCTAGGCCATTTGAACAAACTCAACCAAACTTTGTATACATAATCAGTGGGGCCCCAGAAGTCTAAAAATGCAAAAACTAACCCCCTCCTCCTACTCTACATGATTATAAATAATTTTATTAAATATTAAATATATCGTAAGTGAGGGGCCAGGTTGTATGGTAAAGTCAAGTGGATGGCTACATTAGAACACGTCAGCTTATTCTCGCATAAAAATAGATTTTTTGGAGGATCTGAGGGAAGAATAAAAGGGTCAGCTAAGAAAACCTACAATCTCCCATTCATGGATGCTAATATATTGTTAAGAATAAAATTGTCTTGTCTTAGAAGAAAATATTCTTCGTATGAGTGCCCAGCTCGCACTTTTCTGGCTTATTTGAATGATTTAATTGAGATTTTCAAGGGTTTGTCACGATAAAAACATACCTTCGAAAATTAATTTATTTAATTAATTAAATAAATAAATAAATAACCGAACAAATGCTGGGTTTTTTTTTAATTTGCACTTTAAAACCTACTAATAGTTTATTACAAATATGATTATATTTTTGTTAAAATTAATAAATCTTTAGAATGAGGAGATGGAGGAGAAAGGGAGAGGAGAGGAAGGATACCAATCGATTTGATTGGGGAATAATGGAATTTAAATAATTATCGGAAAAGAGGTTTTTTTATCTAATTAGATTTTTCCTCTTATTAAAAACAAGGACTAAAGATAAATAAGGACACTCGATGGTGGAGAAGCAATCTCCGGAATCGAAGCAAAATACAATGTATACATTAATTAATGTAAAATAATTGGTTTAATAAAATTTATAAAAAAAAAAAAAAAAAAAAAAAATCTTTAGAATATGTTTAAAGAAATTTACAAATAGATCCCTAATATTCTAATATTTGAATATACGATATGATAAAAAATTAAACATTCTTAATCTTATATACTAAAATAATTACGCTCTAGGGTTCCGTTTAAAAAATAAAACCGCATCCTATTAACTGTCTATCCCGCACTTTACTGACTTATTTGAATGATTTAATTGAGATTTTCTTTTAAATAAGTTCACGTGTTCTGATGTGGCCATCCACTTGACTTTACCATACAACCTGGCCCTTCACTTATATTTAATATTTAATAAAATTATTTATAATCATGTAGGGTGGGGGTTAGTTTTTGCATTTTTAGACTCCTGGGACCCACTGATTATGTATACAAAATTTGGTTGAGTTTGGTAAATGGCAAAGATTTTCATTGTTTGACCCTCCGCCGGGGGCGGTTAGTTTTAGTATTTTTAGACTTCTGGGGACCCACTGATTATGTATACAAAATTTGGTTGAGTTTGGTAAATGGCCAAGATTTTCAATTTTTGACCCTCCGCCCCCTCCCCCCCATTTTGGGCCGTTAGATTTTGCATTTTTAGACTTCTGGGGGTCCACTGATTGTGTATACAAACTTTGGTTGAGTTTGTTCAAACGACCTAGATTTTTAATTTTTAACCCCCCTCGACCCCCCTTAATTTTGGGTCGATATTCACCAAAATCTAATCAGCTCTTAATCTCAATGGACCAAAACTACCTGTGAAATTTGGTTTCGATATTCACACTGGTTTTTGAGCTAGCTCGTCCACAAATTTGATAACGCACAGACCAACTAACAGACATTTTGACACAACAATTATTATCTCGAAAAATATAATTTTTTCGATGTTTACTTATTAGAGCTTTTCTGTAGACCGAAATGCCATGGTTTCGCTCAATTTTTTTAATCGAAATAGTTTCAGCCGTTTTTTAGATATTTTGAAAAAAAGAAGGAAAAGAACCACTTTTTTCATGCACGATTACAATACTTGACCATACCCTGTATGGTAAAGTAAAAATACAAATATATCTATATAGTATTCGACCACTGTACCCCCCACCTCCACCCTGCTCGACCCCACCCCCGAAACCTCGCCCTACTCCCGGATCCCCCACCTTCTGCACCCCCACATCCACCACATCCACCCCCTCTCTGTATGGTAAAGTAACAAGAACGAACTTGCTACGAGTTTTCGTACTTAAGTTATCGTGGGTTTCTGAATGCAGGCACATAGGTAATAATGTTTGAAAATAATTTTTCTCCATGTTTCAGACATTTTTCATTGAATACAATACTAAGTACGCTGAGTCATGAGTGTTCCATTATGTACCATAATCCAAATGTTTTCAAAATTTGTAGTGCTATTTTAGATCTACATTATCTACAAATGTGTGTTTATTTTTGTAAATCAGAGGCGCTGCGTGGGAGGAGTCTTTTCTTTCTGCTGTCGGAGACGCCGAGGCCCATCTTTTCCGTCACATTTCTACAGCCCGTTTCGCCAGTCGTACCCTTGATATCGAACTGGAGCGTAATACCCGTACGGTGGTACCATTTTTCGGGGTGACCTTCGCGATGCTGGCCATCTTCAGCATTGTCTCGTGTACAATGGTCGACTGGGTCAGGTCCAAGCCCTGGTTGGGTCTCCTCGGCAACTTGTCCGCCGTCATGGGCACTGTGGCCGCCTTCGGGCTCGCCATGTACATGGGCATCGAGTTCATCGGGATTAATTTGGCCGCCCCTTTTCTCATGCTAGGTAAGAGAAACATCAACTTCAAAAGTAATTGCTACTAATATAGTACAAGTAAGATTACAATTACAATTAAGATTGAGATATTCAAAACCAAGATATTCATTCTCAATACGCAATTAGAAACCACTAAATCAACAATAATTGATCTATTAATAAACCAAATTTAACCGAAATTCATTCATTCTTTACTAAACATTTGTTCCTCTTTTCTCATTTTCGAATTAACTTTGTATATCCTCTTCTTTTGTCTAAATTTATATAGTCTAAAACCCTTAAACAAATTCCTTTAATAGGTATTCCCAGAATTCTATACAAATAAATTTCGAACAAAGACATCCTATTTGAAATGTACCTGACTCTGACCAGACAATTTGTTCAATACCCATTCTCTCCCTTCCACATACCTTTAAATCTAACCACTCAATTCTTTCAACGCCCATTGGCTCACCCCCCTCCACTCTTTCAACTCCCATTGGCTCACTCCCCTCCACTCGCCCTGTACTACAATAACATCGATACTATGTAAAAATTTTATATTCAGTTTTCTGTTAAACCTCCTGATGAAGGGTTCATAGCCCGAAATATGTATAGAGATAAATAAAAAAAAATCTCCAAAATAATTTAAAAGATTTTTTTAATTTTTTAATTTTATTTCCTCTTTGTGAAACACCACTATAACCCGTTAAATAATTCTTGTATTGTTATTCAGTTCCATTATCAGAATTAGATGTGACAAATCAGAGGAAAAATTGATCAAGACCTTGATGAAGCCACAATAAATTGGCGAAACGTTGCAATTGATCGCACGTTTTAACACGGTGTTGAATTGTTCCTTTTTTCCCAAGATTTGTCACATTTAATATAGCTCATTTAGCCTTGCTTAAATAAGAATGGATAGGCTTCTCTCTGTGAAATGCTAAAAATTTGGGAGGAAATTTTATAAGTAACCATAGCAACTGCGTTGTTTTCTTATCCCTTACCTTTGCTGAAGACATAGAGGAATCGACTTTAAGCCAAAAATAGCGATTGATTCTCATCTAATACTTGAAGAATAACCATTCTTTTGGATTTTTGACGTTTCGGTTTTTATTGGTGACCATTTATGAAGACATAGAGGAATCGACTTTAAACCAAAAATAGCGATTGATTCTCATCTAGTACTTGAGGAATAACCATTCTATATTGGATTTTTGACGTTTCGGTTTTTATTGGTAACCATTGCTGAAGACATGGAGGAATCGACTTAAAATCAAAAATAGCCATCGATTCTCATCTAATATTTGAGGAATAACCATTCTAGATTAGGTTTTTGACGTTTCGATTATTATTGGTAACCATTGCTGAAGACATGGAGGAATCGACTTAAAATCAAAAATAACGATTGATTCTTATCTAATACTAGAGAGGAATAGCTTGAGTTGTTTGCCATAAAAGAATTTAGTCTTTTTGATTTTAAGTCGATTCTTCCACGTTTTCATTAGAGGTTGCCATTAATAGTCAAAACATCAAAAATGGAATGCAATAAGGTAATTCCTCTAGTATTAGATGAGAATCGATCGTTATTTTTGATTTTAAGTCGATTCCTCCATGTCTTCATCAATGGTTACAATAAAAACCGAAATGTCAAAAATCCAATGTAGAATGATTATTGCTCGATTATTAAATGAGAATTATTTTTAATTAATGTCAACATGAACTACAAATTGCAAGTGATATCTTATTAATAATAAAGGAACAAACATATTAATATTTCAAATGAATTTGGATAAAGTTTAGCAACGATCCGTTGCAGTTTATTTATTCTTTGATCAATACAATTTCTTTCTATATAAAACTTTTCTATTTTTGATTGATTAAAATTGATTAAAATTAAGAAATTTAAATGGTTAATTTCAAACACAGTACGGAGTCCTGGCCAGTAAGTTGCCCTCCGAAGACAGTTTCTTAGGATGAAATTATAAAGTGTTCAAAATTGGTTTCTTGCAAAAAAAATATTCAGTAGAGTCCTAAAGAGAAAGTGTACTAATATGGTTCAGATCGAACAAAATGGGCCTAGAATTTGAATATTTTTCCCCGCTTTTCGCCGCCCACGTACTCATTTTGGGTTTTCGATTTTTTTCAGAAATAGTTTCAACAGTTTTAACCCACGGACAGAGTTTTGATCCACCCCTACACACACATTTTGGGTAATTAGAGGTCGAATTTCAATAAATCTCTTTTTAGATATTTATATACAGAATTTTTTAAAACCAAAAGAAAATACTTAATATATAAATATATTTTTAACTTCACACAGATAATGCCTAATCACTCTAAACAGATTTCTTCCACTCTTAGGAGTCCAATTTCAAAAAATCCTGAAATTATATTTTAGACGTTTGTATGTAGTATTTTATTAACTAAAAAGCAAGTAGATATCTTAGCCTTCTTAATAGATGTGCATAAATCATTGTAAACACTTCATTAACACATTTTCTCTTTTTGACCTCTTTAGGGGTCCAATTTCAAAAAATCTTGAAATTGACTTATAGAAATTTTTATGGAGTATTTTTATAAGCAAAAAGCAAGTAGATATTTTATCGTCCTTTAAAAGATATTTCATAATCGGTGAAAAAAACCCCACCTTGCCACCTTGAACCCTTTAGGGGTAGAATTTCGAAAAATTCTTTTTTAATGAACCCTTATGAAATAAAAGTAATATTCTCTGAAAATTTAATTTTTCTATGTTCAGTGGTTTTAGCTGTTCGATGATGAGTAAGTGTATCGGGCGTTGATTTTTATGTGTATATATATGTAGGAATTATTCTAGGTGGCTTAAACCAGGTGATGAAAGACTCAAGTATTTTCAATAATATTGGTTTATTAATGCTTTTTAAATAATAATATAACACAATGCTTTATAATAGAAATAAAACTGGAGATGTTCGTGTATCTTGAGTAGAAAAATACTTCTTGAAACTTGCTGGTTAAATCTTCGGTAAACATATACTTGATGAACTGAACTGATGGATGAACTGTTCGTGTCGGAGGGGTAATCGTAACTGCCTTGAAGCTCGGCGAATCGTTCTTTTATGCTTAATCCTAGCGCACTATTCTTTAGGCTCTGATAGGTCATTATTGCGGCCAATCCCAGCACTTGTTATTTCAGCCAATCAGGGACTATCTTGGTCGTGCGGCGACGGCGGTGAGAACAGGGGATAGGCGCGCGCAGCTTGGACAAGTGGCATAGCTTGCGCTATCTTGCGGGTTTGTAGAACATTTGTCTGGATGAGGCAAAGGTGAACAAGTTAAGGGAAAAGACAAATGGACTCGCGCACTTATGGGGGCGGTTCACTCACACACTTCATCTGGATGCTGGCAGCGAGAGGGAGCATGCGTGCGCAACTGGAGGGGAAGCTAGCTCTTCGCTGGAGGGGGTTGAACGGGTGCAGATTGGGGTGGTGGAGCCACTGGGGGATTGCTTGCTACTTGGGGGGCTGCGTGGAAATCTTACTGAGACTTGGCAATGAAAAGGCTGTGAAGATCTGCTAAGCTCCTGCTCGGATTGACGGAAGCGCGAGGTGGCTGGAATCAGGGCTGTGTCATGGTGTGTAGGACCAGGGCAAGTTGGCTTGGCTGGATTCCACGTATATATAAGATAAGATTAGCACTCTGCTAAGTTTCAACAAATAAATAACCCAGCCCCTATTTGCAGGTATCGGTATCGACGACACTTTCGTAATGTTGGCCGCCTGGCGTCGAACATCCACTCGAGCGTCTGTTCCTGAAAGAATGGCTTTGATGTTAAGCGAGGCGGCTGTCAGTATTACCATTACATCCCTTACTGATATATTAAGCTTCTTCATTGGGATCATCTCGCCCTTCCAATCTGTCAGGATATTCTGCATGTACTCAGGTAAATCAGATACCATATAAGTATACAAAATACATTGGAAATTAATATCTTCTATAGAAAATACCTAAGAAATTAGTATTTTCTATTTAAAAGTAAATTGAATATGTGTATTTTCAATACAAAATACATTGGAGATGGGTATTTTTGATTAAAAAATACAAAATACATTAAATACATTAGAAATTAGTATTTTCTATAAAAAATACATAGGAAATAAGTATTTTTAATTCAAAGTACATTGGAAATGTGTATTTTTAATATAAAATACAAAATGCATTAGAAATTAGTATTTTCTATAGACAGTAGATAGGTAATGAGTATTTTCTATACAAAATACATTGAAAATTAGTATTTTCTATTTAAAATACTTGGAAATGAATATTTTTGAAACAAAATGCATAACACATTGGAGTAGGTGTTTTCGATACGAAACACATTGAAAATGAGTATTTTCTATACAAAATACATTGGGACTAAGTATTTTTCTATTCAAAATAAAAAAACACATTAGAAATTAGTATTTTCGATACAAAATAGAAAAGTGTCTAAAATTTGTATTTTAAATACCTACTTGTATTTTCGAAAGTTCCCATCTCTGTCCCTTGATAGGCTAGATAAGGCACTGTTTAAAATATACCTACTTATTTTCCATGGTTTGCTTGTAGGTTTGGCTGTAACGTTCACTTTCCTCTGGCATATTACCTTCTTCGCGGCTTGTGTGGCCATCTCGGGATACGCAGAACAAGATAATCGGCATTCTCTAATTTGTATTCGAGCTACTCCAGTTTCACTTGCAGGTAAACAAAAACAAACAAATTATATCTCTAAGTATCTGTTAAAACTTTTATTTTTATTTATTGAAGGTTAAATTTTGATTAATTAAAATCACAGATTATTAAATTATTATATGACTAATTATTGAACCCTACAATAAGGGCCAGTTCCATTAATAAATGATCCCCATTGGCTATGGGGGCGAACCTGTAGTCAACCCATGAAATGAGTTGCAATAATAAAGATGGTGAACCAAGGGCGGATCCAGGAATTTTTATGGGGGGGGGAGAATGTATATAAGGTGCCCGATGTATATAAGATCTACTTTTTATCTCGAAAGTGTGTTTTACAAATTTCATATCTCATATTTTAAGTTCAATAAAAAAAATGAAAAAAAATTGTTATAAATTCCCTGTCGATTTGGCCGCCATTTTTTGGCTTCTGCGTGCGACGCACGTGTTGCACTCCCGCCAGGCACGGGCCTGTATGGGGGAGGGGCGATCGCGTCCTCCGCCCCCCCTCCGTGGATCCGCCCTTCTGGTGAACCTAAAAATTAACTACTCTATATTTTACCAGGCAAAATTGATCGTTCAGGCCTTGAACCAAGCTTTGATTTTTTTTATAAATGATTTGTATTTATTGAAGGAGACAATAAAAGAGTGTGTCTTCTGCTGGAATTATAAATTTGATTTATTACGAGACTATTGTTTATTATATAATTTATATATATAAAAATTCTCCTACCCTCAGCACAAAAACTTTCAATTTAATGTAATTCTTGTTTTTCAGAGGATGAGGAACAAAATAAAGGTAAAAAGGGAGAAAAGTAAAAAAAAAAAAAAAATTTCCGTCGGTTGTACTAAATATATATTTTTTAAGATATTTTGACTGATTTTTGTATATAGTTGTATATTGTAAATAGTTTTATAATATGTTGACTAATTTTGATCGGATAATCTATAAATTCGTAACTTTTAAGGAGTTAGGTGTTGATTCTAGGTGAAACATTTTAATATAATAATAAAACTTGAGCAAGATGAGAGGTTTTTTCTGAAACCTACCTCTCATCTTGCTCAAGTTTTATATATACTATATATATGAGCCTAGATTAATTTGTAACAACGCTCAGAGAATGCTGCCGACAGGGAGCGCTGATGCCGTCTGTATATTTGCGGCAAATTTAAAATATAATTGTAATTGTAATTTGAAATGAAAGACTCCAATTGATTTTAAATTAAGAAACATTAAATATATTGATAATTATTCCTCCCCCCCCCCCCACCACTCAAAAATTAAATATTCAATTCGCTTTTCTTTGCGCACAGAAAAATAAATTAATCAGATCTTATTTGATTTATATTTTATATATTATTTGTTTATTTTTTAATAATTTGCCACTTTTTTATAATTTTTTAAAAATCAAAATTTTGTTATTCTTAGGACGAAAATGAGGCGAAACTTTTAAGAGACTATGTATTTTCGGGAGTTAACAGGTATACATTTGGAGTGTGGTGTTTTAAGAGGAATAAAATTTTTGGACTGAGACGCCGCCCGCCAGGGCACCAGCCCGGAGGGCCTTCAGGCACGCCGGAAGCTCGTTATTATATAAATTTGTACGTTGGAAAATTTTCTAAATGAACGTTTAGCACAAAGCCTGTATGAATCTTTTATCTATGACAAAGGCTTTGAATGTCCTATGACTATGATCTTTGAATAGCTCTTAAGGACTAAGAATTACGTTCTCCGAGCCGCTAGAGAGCGCTTTTCGATATTCGGTAGCCTTCCACTCTATATTACTCTATGCTTAAAACTACATGAAGTATCAATCAAGCTATAAAAAATCTAATAAGTTTATAAAAAAAAAAAAATAGTAAATTATTTTTTCAGATTTTTAGAAAATATTATTTTTTTAATTATTGAACAGCTCAGAAATTATAAACTTTGCCGAATTTAATTAAACCTAATCTTTATCTATTAGACTAACCGTGATCCCAATACTGGAACTAATTTTTGAAACACCCTGTAAGTATTATAGTATATTTTAAATATAAATTTTAGTGAAACCAAAGATTTAAGTATCTTTTTGAGTGTCTTTTTTTGAAAAAAAGATGGAAATTATTTCAAAAATCAACCCAGACCTATAATAATAATAAATGAATTTAACTTTTAAGGACCAATCTTTAGCTATAATACTTATATATGTTGCATGTCTGAGAGAGATTTGTCTTAAGGGTTTGGCTAACGGCCCGGCAAGCTTAGTTAGCGCTTGGGTTCGATTCCTAAGGGGACGAACCTCTCTGATATGCAATGTAAAAATATTTTCTCTAAAATCTATGATTGGTCCTTAAAAGTTAAATTCATTTATTATAAATTTTAGTTTTCGTAAAATAACCATTTAAAATTCCCGTTGTTCAACCGGCTAATACTGTTAGGGGCTTCAACCATATATATTATTATTATATATTGTACGTATACGTAATTTGTTAAAATAGTCAACAATTCCGGAAATGAGTGAAAGTGTTTGGTCAAACAGACAAACAGCATCAACTGAGATTATGCAACCTCCTCGATGTTGGAGAAAGCCTAACCTTAAGCAGAAGCGAAAGGGGCGGTAATAAAAAACCCGTCGTAAGGGAAGCACAATTAGTAATATTACCTCACCTCCCCAGTTGTGATTGATTTCGGATCTATATTTTAAGCTTATGCAATCGAGATAAATCCCTATAGAGCCATAATTTAGTATGAAAGTGTAAAAGTATATATCATATTGATCCATGATTTACCGGAAATGTATTTATTTATTTAAAAAATCAACAAAACATTATTTAATATACTTTTATTACGTCACTTGTTGATATTTTCAAATTTAATTAATTAATTGGGGAAAAAAGAAGCGCATACATTATTGCGCAATTATATATAATTTAATTTTAAATACCAATTGAAAAAATATTATTGATTTATAGATATAAATAAATACAAATTATTAACAGAAATAGGAGAGGAATTATTATCCGAATTGTTACACTTACTCAGCACTAGTGCTGGTAAACTTTTACCTACCTGATATTTCTTTTCTTTTCTAAAGGGGCCTACAGACTTGCAACTTGGTTGCCAACTAGGTTGCAAACATGACATGTTGCAAAGAATGTTGAAGGTCTGTGGGATGATTGAAGTTGCAATTTCAGGTTGCACCAACGGTAGGCGACTTGATTGGAAACATTAGCATAGTTGCCAGATTTCACGATTAATCGTGAGATCTCACGATTTTGGTCACAATTTCACGATCTCACGAATTAGGTAGACATTTTCACGAATTTTGCCTCTACCAAATCGAATTACGTAGACAAATTTTGCTTACTGATGTTGATGGGCCTTGTGGTTGCAAGGTTAGGTTGCATAGTCTGTGGCAAACAAGTTGGCAACCAAGTTGCAAGTCTGTAGGCCCCTTAAGGGTTAGGCTCGGACGATGCGAAAAGGAAATTCACCCTGACCCGCATGCCGTTTTTAGATAATATGTTAGTTGAGGAACTCGCGGACTATATGGCATGTTTGAAATAGTATGGCTTTCTGGCCAATCCTTGCTATGCTAGATGGTAATGCAAGTTCCTCGATGGTCTTGGTTATTTGTTTTGATACTACACCTTCCGCGGAAATATTATTGGGTGTATTGTTACTTTGCTTAGTTTCCAGATGTATTTTAATTGGATAGAGAGTTCCTCATACTTTTTTTGTTTTTCCATTTCGGTCTTCTTAATATTATGAGCTAGAGGAACTCCTATTTCAATTATTTGTGCTGATTTTGCTAAGATGTTGATTGGCATAATATCTGGCCTATTGTAGTCGATTGTTCTGGCCTGTCCCAGTAGAGGATTACGTTTGAATTTTCGAGTGCTGGAGAATACTTATAGTATACTGGTGTTGTCTTTTGTGTCCATTATTATTATTATTAATTTAATTTTCATTTCAATTTTTATTTAAGGCGTTTAAATAAATTTGTTTTAAAATACCCTTTTTGATGATTTTTTATAAGTTTAATCAGTTATATATATCTATAGACAAAAGGATTTGATTCAAAACTCGCTAAATCAGTAAGAATATTGCTTTTAAATTTTAACGTTCACATCAAAACATTGACAATTGCTCTTAGGGAAAATTTTGTAAACCTGATTTAGCGGGTTTTAATTTTAAACGCATCATTTATTAATGTAAAATTCTGTTTATAATTATATTTTAGGGATAGAATCTATCGCTGTCATTCTAGTAACTTATTTATTTATTAATTTATTTGTTTGATTAACATTTTTTTTTTCAGAGAATCGTTCATGGTTGTATCGTATGTTCTGTACGGGCGGTATCAATATGGATGCTCCAGAAGATCCTCGGGACAACAAAGAACATTGCTTAATGGCTTTCTTTCGGGATAAAGTGGCAAAAATTCTTTGCAAGTAAGTTATATAAAAAATATTTAATATCAATAGGTACCTATATAATCGAATTCTAGAAAATGGCTCTAACGTTTTCGATGAGAATCAGGTTTTTGAGGGTTTTGAGGTCTAGAAATCGATCTGTCAGGATCTCATCTTCTGGTTAATTTGATTGTTTTTTTCTTGTTTAAATTATTTATTCACAGGGGGGGGGTCAATAAAAATGTATAATCAGGTGTTTTTTTTATTTCCTTTTATTAATTGTTTTTCCTAAACACTTTGAAATATTAATAATCGTTTTACAATTGTTTTTATAAAAACCTATATGTATTTATTAATTAGAATAAAAAATAAACAAGAATTTACTTCAAAATATATTTTATAAGACCGGGTCTCAATTTTGGGGAAAAATTTAATTACACTAATTATTATCAAGTTTTTTTTTGTTTTTTTTAATGATATTGATGTGAGAAGGAGATACACCAGAAGGTCCATCCCCTAAAGGTCTGTATGGGCTGGCCCCTCCATCGTGAAAAGAACAGAGTAGAAGGAAAAGAAGCCGGGATCACGAGCCAATCTCAGAAACTTAGATACAATCCAATATCCAATTTACTAAGGTTTTAGGGGCTTCGAGCAGTGGTAAATTCTCCGCGCGATAAATTAGGTTAAATTTATCTAGTGGTTGAATAAAAATAAATCCCGTGGTTGAATCAAAACAAAACAAGTGGTTGATTAAATAATCATGAATTATAAACAAAACAATTACTTAGCGAAGGTCTCGGTCTTCCATGTACTAATATATAACATAATAAATGCACAAGTGAAATTGAACTGGTTTTGTTTGTTTCTTAGATGGTATGTCAAATGCCTTGTGATTGTCATTTTCGCTCTATATTTGGGAGGCGCGTTTTACGGCGTGACCCGAATCAAGGAAGGCCTCGAAAGACGCAAATTATCCCGAGCAGATTCATATTCTGTTGAATTCTACGACCGAGAGGATCTCTACTATCGAGAATTTCCATATCGAATTCAGGTACCTTAAAATATTATCTTTTTCTTATATTATTAAATGAGAAATTCTTGTAGGAATATATAGAATAGGTTTCTCGAAAACGGCTTGTACGATTTCGAAGAAAATCATAGATTAGGGGGTTTTTTTGGGTCGACATTTCGTTCTAACAGAGTCTCATACTTTCGAGTAACTTTAATCTGGTTATTTTTTTCTTAATAAAAGTAATAATTCAAAGGTGGGTGTGTCAATAGAAATTTATAATTACATTTCTCTTCAATTTTATTTGATTAATTAATTAGTTTTTTTTTTAATTTTAAAACCCCGTAATAGTTCATTACAAATACTATTATATAATAAAATTAGAAAAAGTTAATTAATTAGATCCAATGTCTATTGAAGAAATACTGGTATAAATCAATGATTAATTAGAGGTATTTTCTATTAAAGAAGTACTGGTAGGAATCAATGATTAATTAGTGGTATTTTCTATTGAAGAAATAGTGGTATAAATCAATGATTAATTAGAGGTATTTTATTTAAGAAGGACTAGCAGAAATCAATGATTAATTAGAGTATTTTCTAATGCAGAAACTGGTAGAAGTCAATGATTAATTTGAGGTATTTTCTATTGAAGAAATAGTGGTATAAATCAATGATTGATTAGAGGTATTTTTATTTAAGAAGGACTGGCAGAAATCTCTGATTAATTAGAGTATTTTCTAATGAAGAAACTGGTAGAAGTCAATGATTAATTTGAGGTATTTTCTATTGAAGAAATAGTGGTATAAATCAATGATTGATTAGAGGTATTTTTATTTAAGAAGGACTGGCAGAAATCTCTGATTAATTAGAGTATTTTCTAATGAAGAAACTGGTAGAAGTCAATGATTAATTTGAGGTATTTTCTATTGAAGAAATAGTGGTATAAATCAATGATTGATTAGAGGTATTTTTATTTAAGAAGGACTGGCAGAAATCTCTGATTAATTAGAGTATTTTCTAATGAAGAAACTGGTAGAAGTCAATGATTAATTTGAGGTATTTTCTATTGAAGAAATAGTGGTATAAATCAATGATTGATTAGAGGTATTTTTATTTAAGAAGGACTGGCAGAAATCTCTGATTAATTAGAGTATTTTCTAATGAAGAAACTGGTAGAAGTCAATGATTAATTTGAGGTATTTTCTATTGAAGAAATAGTGGTATAAATCAATGATTGATTAGAGGTATTTTTATTTAAGAAGGACTGGCAGAAATCTCTGATTAATTAGAGTATTTTCTAATGAAGAAACTGGTAGAAGTCAATGATTAATTTGAGGTATTTTCTATTGAAGAAATAGTGGTATAAATCAATGATTGATTAGAGGTATTTTTATTTAAGAAGGACTGGCAGAAATCTCTGATTAATTAGAGTATTTTCTAATGAAGAAACTGGTAGAAGTCAATGATTAATTTGAGGTATTTTCTATTGAAGAAATAGTGGTATAAATCAATGATTGATTAGAGGTATTTTTATTTAAGAAGGACTGGCAGAAATCTCTGATTAATTAGAGTATTTTCTAATGAAGAAACTGGTAGAAGTCAATGATTAATTTGAGGTATTTTCTATTGAAGAAATAGTGGTATAAATCAATGATTGATTAGAGGTATTTTTTATTTAAGAAGGACTGGCAGAAATCTCTGATTAATTAGAGTATTTTCTAATGAAGAAACTGGTAGAAGTCAATGATTAATTTGAGGTATTTTCTATTGAAGAAGTACTGGTAGGAATCAATGATTAATTTAGAGGTATTTTTTATTGAAAAAGTATTTGTAGAAATCAATTATTAATTTAGAGGTAGTTTCTATTGAATAGATATCAATGATTAATTTAATATATTTTCTATTGAAGAAATACTGGTAGGTATCAAAATGCTGAATTGATGCAAATGCAGCCCAAGGATATTGAAATTTACAAATTCCGAATAAAAGAATTTATCATAATATTATTTTTATCCTCTTAAAAAACAGATTAATATTATTTTTAATATTAATATTAAGTTCGAAACTTTGTGCACAGCAATTCCTTGATGATGGCTGAATCAAACCGTTGGCAAAAAATAAATTAAATTTTATTTAATTTTGGCTCTAAATAAAAATCGACCATTTTACCTGATTAAAAAAAAGTAATAATAATTTTAATAATATATCACTTTTAACTAAAGTAACAACCGGTCTGCCAAGTACTAATAATTAATTCAAATATAAATAAATAAATAAATATGTATGTGTCTGTAACAGGTGATTATTAGCGGGGAGCTCAATTATTCGGACCCTGTGATCCAAGACCAGGTGGAAGAATTGACACAGGCTTTCGAGAACACGTCCTACATATCGTCGCCTCTTTATACGGAATCTTGGCTTCGATCTTGGGTTGGATATATTAGAAGAAATGAAGAGCTCATGAATGGCACACTGCGTACCGAGGCTGGATTTCTACAAGCACTCAAAGAGGCAAGCATTTCAAAAAAACATTGCATTATTCAATTTGTTTTCATTGTTATTGATTTTAATTAATTAATTAAATACAAAATAATTAGAATTTATTTATATGTATTTACATTTCAGTGTTGTATTTATTTTTCATTTGTTCTCGTTAATTAAGAGACAAATCGGTTTAATTGAAAAGTTTTTGTTTTGCCGAGAGTAGCAGAGTTGTTGATTCATAAAGAGAAACAAAGAGATTGTCCTCTGCTTGATGCAAATAAACATACACACATATATATATATATATCGCGATGATATATCTGTATATATATTATTTATTTGTTTGAGACTATAGTTTCGAAGACTTGGTCTTCATCATCAGTCTTTCTTCAATTATAAATGTTTTTCATGGAGTCAATATCATATGGATATTGAAAACTTGATGTTCCTTCGTCACTGCTGGAGGGCTAGGACTCAAACAAATAAATAATATATATACAGATATATCATCTCGATATATATGTGTGTATGTTTATTTGCATCAAGCAGAGGACAACCTCTTTGTTTCCTCTTTGTGAATCAACAGCTCTGCTACTCTCGGCAAAACAAAAACTTTTCAATTAAAACCGATATTGTGGGTTGGTTCTCCAGGCTATTTTCAGCCAAATACTATAAATATAAATAATTAAGTAATGGAGAGGATTCAGCCAATGGGCTAGCTCTGCTGAATAAAAAACTCCCAATTATAGAAAACGTTTCGGCTTTAATTAAATAAATGCCATCATCAGTTATTATATATATATATATTATTTAATTAAAAGCCGAAACGTTTTCTATAATGGGAGTTTATTCAGCAGAGGCTACCATTGGCTGAATCTATATTACTTATTATATACATATACAAGCCATCAAATTGTATCAACTATAAATATAAATATTTTGTCTCCTAAAACGTTTTAAATTGTATTAATAAACGTTTTATGATATTTTACAAAGAACTATAAGGGAGAGATTGGCAAAGTAGCGCAGGCTAAGGTTTGCTGATTTTTAAACTGACTTGCAATCGATGTATAGACATCAAAATTATTGGTTACTATCCTTGATAGCTAAAATAAATTTGCAATCACCTTAGGAATAAGTTAAGTACCTGAAGAAATTCAAATTTTCAGAAAATTACTCAAATATGCCTAATATCCCAATCTCCCTATTCATTTAATAGAGTAAAAATATAATCTAGAATTAATTTCAAAATATATATTATACCTATAACTAAGTCTAAATTTTGAGGGAAGTTATTTTGATATGTTTTTTAATTAAAAATAATTATTATACTGGTGGTTGAATAATAATTAATAGTGTGAATGAATCGAAACAAAACAAGTGGTTGAATAAATAAACAATAATTAAAAATAAACAAATTTCCGAGCTAAGCTTTCGAGTCTTCCACAGGGTTTTTCAAAAGAAACATTAATTTTGGGTAATTTCATTGGGGGACAAAATCACATAATTTTTAGAAATTGCGAATAATCATATAAAAATGTATTTAATCAAGATTATTGTTGTTGTTGTTTCAGATGTGGTTGTTCACCCCGAATCCATTCAGTTTAGATGTCCGATTCAATGAGGATGAAAGTCGAATAATCGCCTCTCGATTTTTAATCCAGGCTGTCAATATTACAGACACAAACCACGAGAAAGAAATGGTCAATGCTTTACGGGAAATCTGCAAAGCTTCGCCGCTCAACGTTTCGGTCTTTCATCCATATTTCGTTTTCTTTGATCAGGTAAGAAGAAAAAGAAAGAAATATGTCAAACTCTTACTTATAATTTACATATAATAAATAAATACAAATCATAAAAAAAATCGAATTTAGAAACCTTAGACCATGAAATATATAGACACGCCCTCAGCTACTCTCCACACAGAGTGAAGTGAGGCCAACATCGCCTACAGATGACGTCACGTTCTCGCATTAATATTTTGGTAAAATTAATTTAATATTAATTTGCGATTATTGGAATCCAAAATAAATAATCTAAACTATGATAATTTTATCTGAATGTATAATAATTCCTATAGTGGCCATGCTATTTCTGGGTGTTCCTACCTACAGATGACGTCAAGTTCTATAGGAGATGTTGGCCTCACCAAATCGACACCAGGGCGTGTTTATATATTTCATGGTCTAAGTTAGAAACGTTTATTAAAAATCCAAATGTTTCTGCAGAAATTCTCCCTTTATCAATCGAAATTTGAAAAATAAGTTGCTTTAACAAAGAGATATATAAAGCTACTATAAACAAACCTTCAGCGGGCATCTTGCTGGCTAGGGAGCTAACGCCCCATGAACTCCGATTGGGTTTTAAATTAATAATTTAAATTTTCTAATAGTTTTTTATAGTTTAATGCAACATTTGTATTTGTAAATGAAATCTGTGAATTTGTAGCCACAGCATTGCATTTGCTATGTTTTTTAGGCATTTGCTTAAAACGGGATTTTTGAGGATTCGGATCCTGTCTTGGAAAATGCTGGATAGTTTCTAATCTATTATACTCCCAGTCAACTTCTTACACTGTATAAGGCTCAAATTCGCCCCTGTCTCGAATATGGCTCTCATCTGTGGAGGGGTGCCTCCAAACATTCTCTTGCCACACTGGATGCAATTCAGAAGCGAGCAATTAAACTGAGACCCGGCTCTAACCAACTCAATCGACTCCCTGGCTCACCGAAGAACCGTTTCTGCCCTTTCCCTGTACTACAGATACTATCATGGTGTCTGTTCAGTCGAGTTGAAATCAATTATCCCCCATAAAGCTCCCTTTAAGAGAAACACGCGGTTTTCGAACGCTCAGCACCCCTTCGCTCAAATTGGATAAAAATCGAACCAGCGCTTTCGCCAACTCTTTTATCCCTATGACCTCCAGAGACTGGAACTGGCTCCCAGCCACCGTCTTCTCCGCGACTTATAACCTTCAGCTATTTAAGACCCTTATTCACAGATACCTTCCACCCCGTTCCCACCCCATAAAAATCCTTCTTCTTCCTCTTTTCATGATGGAGGGGCCAAACCAGGACTTTAGGGGATGCACCTTTTTGGTGTAACTCCTTCTGTCATCATTTTCATTAAAAAAAATCTAAAAGTTTTAACAAAAAAGTGGCCCAAGTAAAACTTCAATTCAACAAAATTTCCTAGAAAATAAGACAAAAATCAAGTTTCTAGAATGTATGGTTTTCATTTTAGGAAGGAAAAACTGCGATTTTTTGCTTTATTTATAATTTTATGTTACTTTTCAGTTTGAATTGGTTCGTCCGACAACCCTTCAGGCGATGATAATAGGCGCAATAATAATGATGTTGGTCTGTTTTGTATTCATTCCGAATATGCTCTGCTCTGTGTGGGTGGCCTTCAGTATCGTCTCCATCGAAATGGGCGTTATTGGGTAAGCTTTTTTACTTTACATTTACCTAATATACTTTTTACGGAAAGAGAAAACAAATTATAAGCCTTTATTGGTGACGTGGGTTATTAATTTACCATTTAGCGTAAAATTATTAAGTAAAATTTATTTGTACTTTGAAGAAATAATTTTATTGCAATAAATACGTTTGGGTTGTAATAATTAAAAAAAATGTGTGAGCATCATCGACAAAACTTTTTTATAATTAAGCTAATTATATTAACAAGTAATTGAAAAAAAATGAATCATGTGGTTGAATCAAAACAAAACATGTGGTTGAATAAATACAAAATAATTCAAAACGAAAAAAATTTACCGAGCGAATTGCCTAAGTTCGTCAGGTACTTGTCTTTAAATCAAATCAAATAGGAAAACTTGGATTCATTACAGAAACATTTAAAAAAATCGATATAATGAATAATACTGTCCGGGGGGGATAGAAGGAAGGCTTTGGTTAATCTGATCTCAATCTGTCTAAATCTTCATAAGCAAAGCCCTTTTTGGTTCGCGGGGTCACCAGTTTGTTAGGGCCTCGGTTGAGTGCGTTGTGGTGCGTGTCCGCGCCCCCCACCAAGTTGATGGGCTCCTAACAATTATTTGTGCAGGGCGTTGTTTGTGCTCTGGTGGAAAGCCGGGTTGGGCGCCACCCGTTTAATTAGCGAGGGACGGGCTACTAGTTGGTGGTTGGCCCCTCCTTCCATTCGATTCGATGCTCAGTCGAGATCGAATTGCTTCACTTATAGCATGACTGAAATATTATCAGTCATGCAAAAGTGTCGCAACGATCTGACTGAGTCATCTAGCGGCCTTGTCTAAAGGCTCGTAGCCAAAGCAACAGCGAGCCGCTACAAATACTCTAGTAGTATCCATCTATTTATTGGATAAAAGTGTAATAATTAATTAATATAAAGGATCAAAGAAACAAGTGTTTGTAATTATTTGCAGTTATATGGCTCTGTGGAATGTGAACCTGGACTCTATCTCGATGATCAACCTGATAATGTGCATTGGGTTCAGCGTCGACTTCACGGCTCATATTTGTTACGCCTATATGTCCAGTAAAGCCCCCACATCTTCTCTACGAGTCTCTGAGAGCCTCTACGCCCTCGGGCTGCCCATCGTTCAGGTACCAGTACCAACCAAGCTCACAATTCATGGGAACCCCTGTAGAATATGCAACCAAAATGATAGCCCTCCCGATTAAATGCCTAGATGTCGGCGCGACAGCTACAAGATTCCTTAAATCTTATCATATTCAATCACCAATTCTTGTATATCTATGCATAAAATATAAATTAAAAACCATGTCACCCGAAGATGCGTTTTTGACAGGACCGAAAATAAAACCCCTAGCCCGTGATTTTTATCCAAATTGTACGAGCCGTTTTCGAGAAACCGATTCTTTATATAGAATTTAATCATATTTAATTTAGTAATAGAATATTTGATTTATTTACTTTGTTGACAATAATTGATTAATTAGTGTTATAATAGAAAAACAACTATTTAATTAATAACAATTTTATCTACTCTTATTAAACGAGCAAAAATTGTATATATATTTGTTTGTTTATATATTTGTATCTTAGTTCTATTTTGAAAACGGCTTTACCGATTTTGATGAAATTCACGGGTTAGGGGGTTTTTGGGGTGACAATTCGATCTGTCACGGTCTCACCCTCGACAAAATTGTTTTTGATGGGTTTTTTCGTAATCAAATTAATTATTCTCAGGTAGACAAATCCCATTCTTAGGGTTTTAAAAAAAGGTTTTCCTTTTTCTTTTGTGCTCAGGCAAGCAATGGGTCGAGTAAATCTTTTATTCTCAAAGGCCTTGAACAAGTATTGTGTTTGTGGTTTGTTGTTCTCCCTAAACGCTAGAATTATTAATAAACGTTTTATCATTGTTTTTACAAAGAACCTTATTTATTTAATTGAATAAAAAATAATCAAGAATTTATTTAAAAATATCTTTCGCATAAGCAGGTCTCAATTTTCTGAAAAAATAGCACAGTTGGTCGAATACATTATATAAATTTATATTTGTATTTTTTTAATTTGAAAACGGCTTTCAAATAAAAATCGACCTTTTTATCAGAATTTTAAATTAAAAATAATATTAAAATAAAGCTTTTATCTGAAGGAAGAAGTTACCGAGCATCGCTCGGGCTCAGGATAATTATCTTAAATGACCAATTCTTGTAACAATTTATATAAGAGTAAGTATGTAGGTGTGCAAGTATGTTAGGAGATATTTGGACGGGAAATTAACAATTCAAAAAATTATCATCGATATACGCGACGTTTCGCCATTTTTTTCGGCCTCATCAGGCGTCTAAAGAACAATAAAAAAAAGCAGGAAAAAATGACGTAACTTGAATTTCTCTGAAACTCTCCTTTTTGTGTATTTAGACACCTGATGAAGCGGAAATAAAATTGGCGAAACGTCGCGTAAAACATACTTGATTAATTAAAAAATATGGATGCTATGGACTTTAATAATAATAACAATTTTTATTAATTTATAGTTTTTATACTTCTACTATATCCCTAATTTATCAATTATTGTCAACAAAGTAAATAAATAAATATATATTATTATTGAATTAAATAGGTAAAATTCAATATATAGAATTTTCTCGAAAACAGCTCTTAGGATTTCGATGAAAATAATGGGCTAGGGTTTTTTTTGTCTACATTCGATCTGTCAGGCTGACTTTAATTTAATTGGTTTTTAATTTAAATTTCTAATACTAATACCGAGAGTATCGTAGGAGAATTGATTTTTTTACTTTTGACTTTTGATGGGGCAAATCTAATAAAGTAATCAGAAGTAATAAGCTATTATTTTTTTAGGGTGCCTGTTCGACAATTTTGGCTGTCGTCTCGTTAGTGCTCGCCGATAGTTATATATTCCTGGTCTTCTTCAAAATGGTGTTCCTTGTGGTGTTCTTCGGTGCCATGCACGGCATCTTCCTGCTCCCGGTGCTGTTATCGCTACTCGGGCCTGGGAAATGCGACAAGAGCACCGCCAAATCCGAATCAACCGAATCTGGAATGACAACGCCACAGGAGCCGACCCCACCGCTTAAGGATTCGCCCCGGTACGCCCATAATAATAACGAGAAAGATTTGGGCCTGGGCACCAGCGGCGAGGACTCGAGCGAGAGTTCCTCGGGCAGGTCACAACGGCGGTATCAGCCCGGGTGGGCAAGACCATGCGAGTTCCAGCCCCCGCATCTGGTACGCGCTTACACAAACAGCGGTTTTGTCCCCGAGCGCGAAGACAGCCGAATATGGGCCTCAATGGCGCCCTCGTACCGTGCCAAGTACCAGTACTCACCCCCGAGACACCACCCCGTGCATCGGTACTCGACACCCCATTATACGCCCACATATCATCACTGACCCCCCCTTTACCACTATCCACCATTCAAACTTTCAAACTGTGCGTTTTCAAAAGTGTGTGGATTGTTGAATGATTATTACGTCACTTGCCAATTAAACATTTATTTAATAGTTAATTAATTATATGTGCCTTCCATAAACAACAATACAAATAAACATATAAACAATTATGATATATTAAAATATATTTGTATATTAATTATTATTTAATATTACAAAATATCAATTAATTTATTTAATAAAATCAACAATTACTGATCTAACAATCCAATTTTAAATTTTAGTTTAAATCAATTGTATATTTATTATTATGGCTCAAAAATTGGATAATTCGATCTATAATTGAATTTATCAAATAAATAATTATTTAATATATTATTTAGGATAATTAATATTATTATTATTATTATATTTAATTTGTTTTGAGTGTATATGCTAGTTCATAGTATTTTACGTTTCAAGGGACAATTCTAATTGTTTTATTATTATTATTATTATATATTATTTATAAGATCTGCTCAGGATTTTTAATTATTATTATTTTATTAAATATTAATATTTAATCATTTTTTTTATAAATATAATACAGAATGTCTGAGAAGAAATAGTCTTTTTTTTATTGAATTCTGTGAAATGTAATTAAATAAATAAATACTAATATTTTATAAAACAAAAACAATATGAATATGATATATGTTGTTTGAAGTCGAAACGTTTCGTGAGAAATTCTTCATGGAATTTTAAGAAATTTGAAAAAATAGCTGCTTTAAGAATGGCAAATGATAAAGCAACTATAAACAAATAAAAATTTTAAAAATGACCAATGCTACAGATTGTCTTTCAAATGAAAGTATCTTGAATAAAAATAAAAAATACAAATATTAATATTTACAAAAAATAGTATTTTTCTATAAAATTTCTGATTAATAAATTCAAAAAACAGTCCATGTGTCTGTTATTAATAATAATTTTGTTAATTGAATTTTTTATGGTTTTAAAATTATTTTTGCATTTTTAATATTATTTTTGTTTTTTCTATAAATTCCGCTCTTGATCTAAAATTTTAAATTAGAAAAAGTCAAAATTTGTAAATTGAACACAATTTTGACTTTTCTAATTACAAAAATTTTAGTTGAAGACCTCGGAATTTAGAGAAAAAAATAATAATAATTTTATTAATCATCAAAATTTAAAAAAACAAAAATTCAATCAATAAATTCAGAAATGATTTGATTTGTTTATATATTATTGAATTGATGGATTGTTGAATGATTATTACGTCACTTACCAATTAAAAATTTATTTAATAGTTAATTACAAAATATCAATTATTTATCAGAATTTTTAGAAATAAATTATTTTTAATAAATATTTTTTTTTTATTTATATTCAAGCTAATTTCATCTCCAAAACAATCTCTAACATTGATTATTTTTAAAAATTTTATTTGTTTGTAGTTGCTTTATATTTCTTAAATAAAGCAACAATATTTTTTTTCAAATCTATTAAAATTTCCATTAAAGGTAAAGAATTTCCCCCAAAACGTTTCGACTCCGTTTTCAAATTGTATATATATTTTTTGTTTTTATTTCTATATTCAAAACAATCAATCAAATTTTATTTTATGAATATATTTACAGGGTTATTTATCTCTCTTGACAATTTTTGTGCTACATAAGAGTAGCCAGAAAAAACCTTATGATTATTTATTATTATTTATATGCTCATTACATAATAGTCAAATACTATTTCAAATATCAGTTGTATAATAGTGACGTCATTTTATTTAGCGCCTAAAACTTCACTTTTTATTTTCAGACACTCTGTGTATTGATTTTATATTTATATATATAGACATGTATGTAAGACTAAGGTATATATATATATGTATGTATATACCGGAATGTATGTAGAATAAGTGGATTAGTGAGTGAGAGATCACAACCATTATATGAAATGAAGAACTATTTTTTATAATGAAACTTTTAAATACCATATAAATAAATAAACGAATAAATGTAGGTACCTTTTTTTAATTTTTTCACCTAGGTAATCTCTAGGTATTGTAATTGTGCAAAGTGTTTTTTTCTTTCGTTTATTCGAAATAACTCAGAAAAGGCTCAAACTATGTATTTTAATCAAAAAAAAAGATTGAAACCATGGCGTTTTGGTCTACAACAGCGCTTCTTAAAGTTGTTTCATCCGTGATCCCATTTTGACTGAGAAATCTTATTATATACCCCATTATACCGGGTGATTCAATCAGGGTGACGAGGTACCGTATCTCAGGAACTAATAATCGTAGAAGTTTGGGAAAAAAATCCTTCAGAGGAAATCGGCCAAGAAAAATTGCTGGAAATATTTTTTAA
This sequence comes from Forficula auricularia, assembly GCA_024734495.1. Classification (NCBI taxonomy): domain Eukaryota; kingdom Metazoa; phylum Arthropoda; class Insecta; order Dermaptera; family Forficulidae; genus Forficula; species Forficula auricularia. The sequence goes on along the minus strand of JALMQS010000099.1, from coordinate 1,915,756 downwards.
GTTCATACGTCTACCACTAGGTGGCTAAATAGCTTCGATCTTATAAAAAATGCAATTTTCTCTCAAATTTGATCTGTATTTTGATTTTATAGTCGCCCATAGTGAGAACGTTGCTTCACATAAATATCTTATGTAAATATATTGTGTATGTAATAGAAAATGGCAATTTTATCATTGACATATAATAGGGACCGAAATTAAACATAGAGGCAGTACTACTGAAGGTAACGCTCTCTTGTGTTTATTTATTCAAATAATTTGGCAGAATAGAGGCAAATATTGTATTATAGAATATAATATATATCATATATAAAAGAGTGCACTGGAGCACTTTGTCTTGGACGTTTAATAAATCATCCCCCAAAGCTTACATTTTCGTCACCAGTTGGCACTAAAGTCGTGACACACGGTCCCTATACCTCGAATTTATTATTTAAATTTTTGGCAGATCCACATTAGAATTTTTCCATTGTTCGTTGACTTAATCGACCCTAAAATTTAGTTACTCGACACAAAATGGGGTCGCGACCCATAGTTTAAGAAGTGCTGGTCTAGTACAAGAAAGCCTTATAGAATGAACATCAAAAAAATTATATTTTATAAAATATTAATTATTTTGTCAAAATGTCTGTTAAAACCTTTTCAAATTTTCTGTACCTACGTACATCTATTTTGACCTGTTGATATTACAACTACAACTAGCTTTACTATTTAGATTGAAAATTTTATAATTTATTTTTTAAGATAGCCCTGCCCCCCTCTATTTTGGACCCATTAGTAATAATCATATCTTCTTTTAAAATCTAGTGAGAATATCAAAACGAAATATCCGATGTATTTTTTTAGTAATCGATTAAGAGTTTGGGGCCGTCCATAAATTAGGACACAGAGTAAAGGGGGGAGGAGCCATCTCAGATTTGAGACAAAATGTGTCAGGGGGGTCCGAGGATCTTAAAAATTGTGATGTCACAAAAGTCAAATTAAAAAAACTTCAATATGTGATAGTGACCCAAAGGGAGGAGGGGGGGGTTAAAAATACCAAAAATAATAAAATTTTCAAACTCTACTAGAAAGCTTTTTATCCTAGAAGAGTTCCTTATTAAAAGGAGATATGATTAATTGCTAATGGGTTCAAAATTAAGAGGGGGTGGCTCCGAGGGGTGAACCGCGACCTAAAATCGTGTACTTTCACTTCCACTTTCATTTCCAAGTAGAAGACAATAGATTATCTAATGAATTCCAAAGTTATTCCAAATAATTCCAAAGATGGTGTGCACCTAATTCCAATCGCGGTTTACCCCTCGGGTGGCTCTATTAAAAAATTAAATTTTAAATATTTACACTTCTTAAATAATAAAAATTCGTAAATTATTATAAATTATAAAATATTAAATATAAGAGAAAGGGCAGATGTATGGTAAAGCCGAGGGGTGAACCGCGAACTAAAATTGTGTACACCTACTTCCACTTCCACTTTCATTTCCAAGTAGAAGACAATAGATTATCTAATGAATTCCAAAATAATTCCAAATGTGTACGGTGTACATCTAATTCCAATCGCGGTTCACCCCTCGGGTAAAGCTATTTGAATGGAAATATAAGTTTATTTTTTATAAATGTTTAAAAGGTTGAGACTAAAAGGACCTCGTAGAATGGATGGATGATTCTTGTTAAAAGAAGAAAAATTCCAGCTTCACAGATGGAGCATTTTCTTTATTTAATTAGTACAAACGAGAGACGTTTCAGCCGTGACTCACAGCCATCTTCAGTCTCACTGTTGTAAATGCAAGTGGGTATTTATGAAAAACTCATTTTCAAACATATGACTTGCATATAGGCTCCACGAGTTGATCAAAATTCAAAAAAATCAGATTACACAAATAAAATTTAAAACAAAAACAAAAATTAAAATAAGGGAAAATGGTCAAGGTAAAAACTCAATACAACAAACAAAAACATTGTCAAATCTTATTAAATCCATACAATATCTTTTAACAAATACTTTGACATATTCATATCAATTAAATAAAGAAAATGCTGCATCTGTGAAGCTTGATTTTTTTTTTCTTTTAACAAGAATTATCCATCCATTCTACGAGGTCCTTTTAGTCTCAACCTTTTAAACATTTATATTTTGGACCTATCAAGTGTCTCCTATTTGATATAATTTATTTTTTATATTTCTAGTGTAGGTAATGCAAAGTGTTAAAATAGTACACCAAATATAAGAAAGGTAAGTGAAAATCGTGCGTGAGTGCATACCTATCAGTTTACCAATGTTCTCACTAAAAATTTAATTTTTTTTCCCGCTAGTTTGTTTCGATATTAAAATTTCAACAATAAATACCAGAGAACTAATAATTAAACCGAAAATCCAAATGGCGAAAATGCCTTGTAAATGATGTAATTGTAATATTACTAATTTATTTTCTTTTTGAATGTTCATTTCATAATTTAAACGTGAAATTCCAGAATAATTTGCCACCCAGTAGTCAATTAGACCAGATTGAACAACACGTGGCACAATACGATTGATGGCTGGTAAATGAACAGAACCCAGTGGAACATAGAGCCATATTGGAAAGGTTAAAACTTGCTGTTGAGTTAAATGAAATGATCCGTTTGTCTGAAAAGAAAAGGAAAAAGATCACGGTGAGTAAAATAATATAAAGATAAGAGTTAAGACTATGAGTTAAGGATTCTAGGTCACTTTTTTTAATTTTAATGTGAAATAATTGACCTAGAATCCTTAACTCATAGTAAATCAATATTAAATATAATATTTATTTATTCTTATCTTTATTAAAGATGTTTCACCTTGCACCAACACCACAATCTCTACTAATTAAAATAATATACTTAAAACAATCTGAAAAACTTTGCCTACTTCTTCAGGGTTTCTATACAATGATAAGAACATTATTAATTACAAACTGCAGGAGTAAATTATCATTTCGTATCAAAATTTTACTCACCAAATAGTTACATCACACATTGTAGAAACCCTGAATAAGTTGGCAAAGTCGACGAAACGTTGGTGGAAAAATAAAAAATAAACTGCAACGGATCGTTGCTAAACTTTATCCAAATTCATTTGAAATATTAATATGTTCTAGAGTAAAGTACTTTAAAATATAATTTTACTAAAAACTTTATTTAACCTTTTTTGTGGTCCCCAAGGTACTTAATTAGGATATTAAATTTCATCAAAATTGGTTAAGTCATTTTCAAGATATTTAGAAAAAACTAAAAAAGTACCCAAATAAAGTACTAATGTTTGTGGGCCGATATGTACCAAAAACTAATCAGCGCTTCATTTTGTTAAACTAATGGTAGGTTTTTCAATTTCATTTCAATCGGTGCAACGGTGTGGAAAAAATCGTGGGCCAAAAAAGCGATAACATACATACATCCATACATCCATACATCCATCCATACGCACGCACTAAATGAAAAAATCGCCCTTTTTGGCCTCTCGACGAGACCCCATGTAATTTTTGACAAAACCGTCACGTGTTAAAATTCAACCTATATGAATACTACAATTTGTGACTTTAATTGAGTCCATGGGTTCCGTAGTCTTTACCTGAGGACCCTTTGAAGCCACGCTTGCCCCGAGAGCGATTGCAATACTTTATCCATGCTTTGCATTGGATAAAGTAAAAATCACTCAAAAATCCTTAATTTCCATTATAAACTCTCATTAATACACATTATGAACGAAAATCATAATAATAATAATAATAATAATCTCAAAAACGTTTATTAAAAATACAAACGTTTCTGAAGAAATTTTCTCTTTATCAATAGAAATTTGAAAAAAAATGGTTGCTTTAAAAATAAAGTTTAGCAACGATCCGTTGCAGTTTATTTAATAAAATAACAATTTTTGAGTTCATCAATTAAATTGTCAAATTAATATTTGTGGGATTTAAAATTCATTGTAATTAAGTACCTTGAGGACCACAAAAAAGGTCATATATAGTTTTTTGTAAAATTATATTTTAAAGTACTTTATTTTAGAATAAGATAGTACATTGGATAAAGTTTAGCAACGATCCCGTTGCAGTTTATTTTTTTAATTTTTGTTTTTAAATGTACTTTAAAAAAAATAGATAGTTTTTTTAAATCTTTGTTGCATTATTAAATTCTTCTTCAACGATAATGTGGTTAGAACTCTATTATCTATGCTATTAAGAATGAATGACATTCAAAAATCTGACAAACAGTGCCGCCAACAAATGTTTAGTTTGCTAGTTTAGTTCTTTTATTGTTTGGCAAGCTATGTTGGCTATACAGATTTTGTTTTAGTTTTTCGTGAATTTTCCAATTTTCCGGGCAACTTTTCCTATTTTTTTTTACGTATTAACCTGAAATGGACTATTACGAACATTTAAAAAAAAATTAGCCAAATCGGTCCAGGCATTTGAGAGATCTGCGCTTACAAAGAAAAAGAAATTCATTTTTATTATATAGATTTATAGTTTCGAAGGCTTGGTTTCCATCATCAGTCTTTTTTAATTATAAATATTATTTTTCATGGAGTTATCGCGAGGATTTTAAATTTTTTTTGCTTTTACTGAGCCGATAATCCAGTTAGCAATAAATTTTTATAATTTTTCTAACTGATATGACAAAGAATAATTGACCTATAAAATATGAAAATTCGTAGCCACAGCATTCAAATATTTAGAGCAGGTTAGCGATTTTCATGGTTTTCAAAAAAATGCCCATAACTCGAAAACTAAAAGAGTTTTATTTAAATTTTTTTTTATTTTGGACAATCCTGAACTCACCTATCTCGTGTTCACGTTTGATCCTTGACTTTTGGGACACCCTGTATATCTATTGGTTAATTTTAAACCGAGCTGATTTTTTAAAAACATTCCAACTACCATATTTTCAAAAAAAGATGCACAAATTGTTAGTTTTATATAAAATATAATGACCTTATAAAAATGGTTAAAATAACTTAAATGTGTATGCGAATGAAGTATCCCGTAATTCAATTGTCCTTTTAAAATATCCAACATCATTGATGGAATTTTCTGATGAGGTATCACCTGAACAGTTAGATACAAAAATATATTATTATTATATTTGATTTATATATTATAATTTATAATAAATGTAAAAATTGATAATTGCCTGATATTTTTCATAAATTGATTTCAGAATAGGATCATTTGAATCATTAAATATTTGAAGAAAATTGGGTCCACTTCCGAATGGTATTTTCGATATTAATAAATCTTCCATTGTATCAATATCCGATAAATATTTCGGGACAGTTAATAAACTTGCTAGTGCGCCTAAATAGGCGTTCGTTATTATCAAACTGAAAAAATAAAACCGTGAGTTGTCGTGATGTTCTCGATGGAAGTGTAACTTCTTATGCGATCGTTAACTTTAATAATAATTTAGTACCTGGAGGCACCGAACTTCTTCCTTCAGTTAAAACCTTTATTTTAATATTATTTTTAATTTAAAATTCTGATAAAAAGGTCGATTTTTAATTGAGAGCCGTTTTCAAATTAAAAAATACAAATATATATAGTATTCGCTCACTGCACCCCCCTCACCCCGCTTGACCTCACCCCCGAAACCTCGCCCTACCCCCGGATCCCCCACCACTGCACCCCACCTCCTGCACCTGTTTTGATTCAACCATATGATTCATTTTTATTCATCCAATTGTTAATAAATAAAACCTATCAAAATGTGTTGTTTTTTCAGAAAATTGAGACCTGCTCTTGATTATTTTTTATTCTATTAAATAAATAAAATTCTTTATAAAAACAATTATAAAACGTTTATTAATATTTCTAACGTTTAGGCTGAACAAAATATGTTTTAAACCACAATCACAATACTTCTTCAAGGCCTTTGAGAATAAAGGATTTACCCGACCCATTGTCTGCCTGAGCACAAAAGGAAAAGAGAAACTTTTTTTTTAAGCCCTAAGAATGGGATTTGTCTACCTGAGAATAATTAATTTGATTACGAAAAAACCCATCAAAAACAATTTTCTCGAAGATGAGACCGTGACAGATCGAATTGTCACCCCAAAAACCTAACTAATTAATTTTAAAAATTTAAATTTTAAAAACCTAACCCGTGAATTTCATCAAAATCGGTAGAGTCGTTTTCAAAATAGAACCAAGATACAAACAAATAAATATACAATTTTTGCTCGTTTAATAAGAGTAGATTAATTAATATTAAATCTTATTATATTAAACGAGCAATGTTTATATTTATATGCGGTCGGGTTCTCAAAAACGGCTCTAACGATTTGAATGAAATTCACTGGTTAGGAGGGTTTTGTGTTGGACATTCGATCTGTCACGGTCTCATCTTCGGCTAAGTTGTTTTTGATGGTTTTTTTGTTAATTGAAACAATTATTCACAGGTGGTTGTCTCGATAAAAATGTTTATTTACATTTTTATTCAATTTCCTTTTAATAAATAATTGGTTTTTTTAATTTTATATCCCACAATAAGATCATTATAATTATTATTATATATATTAAAAGTTTGAAAATTTAATTGATGATCTCGGATTGGATTGGAGAATAATGGAATTGAAATAATTATCGGAAAAGAGGTTTTTTATTTAATTAGTTTTTTCCTCTTATTAAAAACAAGGACTAAAAAGATGATCAAGGACACTCGATGGTGGAGAAGTAATCTCCGGAGTCGAAGCTAAAATACAATGTATACATTTATTCAGGTAAAATAATTGGTTTAATAAATTATAATTTAATTGATTAAAAAGCGAATTTTAAATCCCACAAGCGTATTTTTCTGTATTAGAATTTGGCAATTTAATTGATGAACTCAAAAATTGTTATTTAATGAAAAAAATTATTATACGATATTTTTTTTTATATAAATTTTATTAAACCAATTATTTTACATGAATTAATGTATACATTGTAATTTAGCTTCGACTCCGGAGATTACTTCTCCACCATCGAATGTCCTTGATCATCTAAATTCCTTGTTTTTAGTAAGAGGAAAAACTAATTATAGAAAAAAAACCTCTTTTCCGATAATTATTCCAATACCATATTGCGGAAATTAATCCATCTAATTAATTTCCCCCCAATCAATTTCCGACACCCACGATATTTATTTATATACCTATACGTATATACATATATAGACATAATCTGTGGGCCACTACAAGACTTGAAATGCAAAAACTAGGTGAGGGGGCGGGGGCGAGGGTGGGGGAGATGTGGGGGTGCGGTGTTGGAGGGGTACGGGGGGCGAGGGAAGTGGGTTCGGGGGTGGGGCGGAATTGGGAAAGGGGGTGGTTAGGGGGTGCAGGATGCGAGGGGTCCGGGGGCGAGGGGGGTTCGGGGGATTAATATATAGCTTTTAACTCAAGCAAAAAGTTACCGAGCATTGCACGGTGCCTCCAGGTACACAAGGGGTATTTTTAAAGATAAAACTGACCTGTAAAAAAGCCAAAGACCAAGAAAAAGACGAAGAATGAATGATTTAGGAAAAGTTGAAAATCCATCGCCAAGAAATGAACCGAAAATTCTCAATGGCGTAATATTACGATAATCATTTGTTGGTCCAGCGACTGAAAAGAAAAATTAATTCTTGTTTATTTTACTTGCATTTTTCCTATTTTAGGATTCCCAAATATATAATAGGTACTAGCTGTAAACCCCGCATTCGGAAGGTAGACCTGGACCACACTACTTCTCAAAACTGTTTTTAATAAAAAATTGAAACCCTGATTTTAATATTTTTTTTGTTTTTATCTTTTCGATTGAAAATTCTTTACGTCTTAAAAGTAGTTTTTAAAAATAGTTTTTAAAAATTTTAAAATAGTTAAAAGTTCTTTACGTCTTAAAAGTAATCGGCATAGAAAAGATTTTCATTTTTTGACCCCCCCCCCCCCCCCACTCTCCACCCCCTTAATTTTTGGTCGATATTCACCAAAATCTAATCAGCTCTTAATCTCAATTGATCGAAACTACGAGTGAAATTTGGTTTCGATATTCACACTAGTATTTGAGCTAGCTCGTCCACAAAAATTTGATAACGCACAGACTAACAGACATTTTGACAAAATAAGCTGACGTGTTCTGATGTGGCCATCCACTTGACTCTACCATACAACCCGGTCCCTCACTTATATTTAATATTTAATAAAATTATTTATAATCATTAGGGGGGGGGGGGGGTTAGTTTTTGCATTTTTAGACTCCTGGAATCCCACTGATTATTTGAATTTGGTTGAGTTTGGTCAAATGGCCAAGATTTTAATTTTTTAACCATCCACCCCCCCCCCAATTTGGGCGTTTAGTTTTTGAATTTTTAGACTTCTGGGGGTCCACTGATTATGTATAGAAAATTTGGTTTGAGTTTGGTCAAATGCTCTAGATTTTTAATTTTTAACACCCCCCTCCACCCCTTAATTTTGGGTCGATATGCACCAAAATCTAATCAGCTCTTAATCTCAATGGATTAAAACTACGTGTGAAATTCGGTTTTGATATTCACACTAGTTTTTGAGCTAGCTCGTCCACAAAAATTTGGTAACGCACAGACTAACAGACATTTTGACAAAACAATTATTATCTCAAAAAATATAATTTTTTCGATATTTACTTATTAGAGCTTTTTTGTAGAGCGAAATGCCATGGTTTTGCTCAATTTTTTTAATCAAAATAGTTTCAGCCGTTTTTGAGATATTTCGAAAAAAAGAATGAAAAAAAAAACACTTTTTTCATGCACGATTACTATACTTGACCATACCCTGTATGGTAAAGTAAAAAACAATTCTTAGCAAACACTTGCGTCTTAAAACTAACCTCACTGCCAAAAGTGATGACTCAGTAGTTCCTGGGAACTCGTGATATCATTAAATGAAACGTGATTTTTGCATATTTATTTGTTTTACGTCTTTAAAATTTGAATTATTAAAAAAACCTTTTTAGCGATTTAGCGAGCATTCAAGTCATAAAAGTAACTTTAATACAAAATTTCAATTTTCTAATCTCAGAAACTTCTGAGAAATCATAAATAAAATCATTAAATGAAACCGTGATTTTAGCATTTTTGTTTGTTTTTGCTACTCGCCTTTTTTTAAAATTTGAATTTTTAAAAAAAAAAACATTCTTAGCAGACATCTATGTCTTAAAAGTAAACTTAGTGCCAAATTTCAAGTTGCTCGCCTAGGTAGTTTTGAAAAAATATTGATGATCAATAATAATGAGTGATACTTGGAATTTATATATGGTATATTCCTATTTATTAAAATTGGAAATAAAAAAATTAATTAAGAAGTGATGGAAAGGAAGCCCAATGATAATGAAAAAAATAGATTTATTGAACAGTCATTTTCTCCGAAACGTCAGTTTTTGAGTGGGATAAAAATGACTGTCCAATAAATGTATTTTTTCCATTAACCTTGGGCCGCCTTTCCATCACTTCTTAATTAAAATTTCTACCAAGTAGTCTCTGAGGAGATCATTTATTCTAATATAAAATTACCGAAATATCCTTGAACAATGAAAAATACAATAATAATCAGAGTCCAGACGGAGATGGTAAACGGCATCAAGAGGTTCATCCAGAGGGGAATTTGCTTTGCATTCGGAACAGCCCAGACAAGCGAGCCTGTTAAATGGGCCTCGGCTATTTCACAAATCGTCATCTAACAACAACAAAAACAAATATAATACTATTTAGTATAATACTAGTTACTATTCAACTACACCTTTTTCAATATTCAGAAATCTTCAATTCTCAATTCAATACTAGGGTCCGAATCACGCTCACTTTAATCTGATTAGCGGCCCGTCCCCTATAGCTAGAGTGTTCTTTACATATAGTGTATTCGGACCCTATGACGTGGTTTTGGTGTCGGACAGCGAGCAAAATCTGCAAACTCTCTTATCACAATTCGATCAAATCTCAGAAATATTAAATATGGAAATATCCATTGGAAAAACAAAATGTCTTGTGATAGCGAAAGAACAGATTAAGTGTGAAATCAAACTTAAAAATACAACATTAGATCAAGTTGAAAAATTTAACTATTTAGGAGCCAAGATTTCGGCGCACAGAGATCTGAGCTAAGAGGTTAAAACCCAAGTAACAAAAGATGCTAGGATAGCTGGATGTCTATATGGTTTGGTCTGGAAAAACAAATATATCGCTGGTCAAAAATCAACTTTTTTCAGTAGAGAGGATTGAAATTTTCTTAAAAGTTGAAGTTGCTGTAACTTCTTTACATAAAGTTTTTGGAGTAAATGCGATTTACCAAAATTAGGACTTTTAGTTAAGTTTTCATGAAAATTATATTCAACAATTTATCTCTACAATATTCCTCTTAAAAATATTATAAATTATTGTATTTTGACTTCTGACGTTTTTCTAGATATTTTTCTTAATATTTTTTACTTGGTACTAAGTCATATTTCTAGTTGGGTCAATTTTTTTGATAACAGAACTTAAAATTCGAATACAAACATGGGCTCTTACCTATTTGGGTCGTTTTTCTTGACATTTTGAACATAGTATCTTAACGAAGGATGGCACAATACTGAATTATGACGATCTTCTTGACAGCGTCGAAAACACTTCGTAGCAAGTGAAAAACGACACAACAGCTTTCTACCGACCGGAACTTGAACTGGACGTATGTCATTTTTCTAGCGAATAGAATATATTTTTTATAAAATATGGTATGAATAACTCAAATATCGTATTTTTTGACTTGTGACGTTTTTCTTCCGGACCAGCGATATGTCAGCAAAAAGCAAACTACGAATTTATAAGACCTGCGTACGTCCCGTGCTAACATATGCAGCAGAAACCAGACCATCAACAATTACCACCCAACAACTACTCCGAACAGAGATGAGAATAATAAGGGCTATGCATGGGAAAACATTAAGGGATAGAATCCGCAGCAAAGATCTAAGAGAACTAAGCGAAATCCAGGATATAGTGGAATGGATCGATGTGAGAAAGAGAGGATGGGGGGAACATGTGGAACGAATGACGGATGACCGCCTTGCAAAAATCGTGAAGGAAAATCGCCCACGTGGTACATGGAGCAGAGGGCGGCCGAAAAAAGATGGAAAGATGTCGCAGCAAGAAACTAACGTTTTTATTCTTTTTTACTTTATCCAATGCGAAGCATGGGAGAAAGTATTGTAATGGGTCTCGCGGCAAGCGCGACTTCAAAGGGTCCTCAGGTAAAGACTACGGAACCCATGGACTCAATTAAGGTCACAAATTGAAGTATTCAATGAGATTGAATTTTAGCGCGTGACGGATTTGCCAAAAATTACCTGTAATCTCGTCGAGAGGCCAAAAAGTGCCATTTTTTTGGAAGTGCGTGCGGATGGATGGATGGATGTGATGTGTGTTATCGTTTTTTTCGTCCACGATTTTTTCCACACCGTTGCTACTGATTGAATTGAAATTGAAAACCTACTATTAGTTTAACAAAATGAAGCGCTGATTAGTTTTTGGTACATATCGGTCCACAAACATTAGTACTTTATTTCAGTACTTTTTAGTTTTTTCTAAATATCTTGAAAATGACTTAACCAATTTTGATTAAATTTAATATCCTAATTAAGTACCTTGGGGACCACAAAAAAGGTTAAATAAAGTTTTTAGTAAAATTATATTTTAAAGTACTTTACTCTAGAGTAAAATAGTACTTTTTTAATTTTTTATTTTAAATTCTTTAAAATTTATTCATTTGATCGTTTTAAGATAGCTCATTTAACCTAACTTAAGTAAGAATGGTTAGGCTTTCGCTGTAAAATGGTAAAAATTAGGGAGGAAATATTATAAGTAACCATAGCAACTGCGTTGTTTTCTTACCCGCTTGAATTGTTTGCCATAAAAGTATTTAGTCTTTTTGATTTTAAGTCGATTCTTCCACGTTTTCAGTAGAGGTTGCCATTAATAGTCAAAACATCAAAAATGGAATGCAATAAGGTTATTCCTCTAGTATTAGATAAGAATCGATCGTTATTTTTTATTTTATGTCGATTCCTCCATGTCTTCAGCAATGGTTACCAATAATAATCGAAACGTCAAAAACCTAATGTAGAATTGTTATTCCTCAAGTATTAGATGAGAATCGATGGCTATTTTTGATTTTAAGTCGATTCCTCCATGTCTTCAGCAATGGTTACAATAATAACCGAAATGTCAAAAATCCAATGTAGAATGGTTATTCCTCGACTATTAAATCAGAATTATTTTTAATTAATGTCAACATGAACTGTAAATTGCAAGTGACATCTGATTAATAATATAGGAACAAACATATTAATATTTCAAATGAATTTGGATAAAGTTTAGCAACGATCCGTTGCAGTTTATTTTCTTATTGGATGAACAGGCGAAAGCCTATAAAGAAGATGAAGAAGAAGAAGAAGAAGTATTCGGACCGTGATATTCAATTGAGAATTGAAGTTTTAAGTGTATATTTTCTCTAAATTAGAGATATTGTTGTTAGTACTTTGTCGTAGTTGGGCACCAATCCCCCGAAGCCGATTTCCGCTTTTCGTGACGCAAGCTGACCAAGGAGGCCCACCCACGTGTCGTTCTTCAGGCGAAATCCCCATAAGAATCGGTCAGGCGAGACATAAAATCGGGGCTCAAAATCCAACGCTTCGCCGAGAAGATGAATTAACCGCGATTCAATACCATCTGTCATAGCAAATGAATCTGGTTCTCTGGTAATAAATAATTAAACTACGTCAATAAATAACTAAATAAATATAAATTATTATTTTAATTAAAAAGTTGCTTATCTAAGGATTATAAAGAACACCCTCGTTGATGAAATTGAATGTTCTAAAATAAGTAACCCTCAAATTCAATAAGTTCTTCATTTTTTTGATTTATCGTCAGTATTCAATTAAGCCCTAGACTCTAATAAACAAGCGGCATACGTTAATAATTTCAGTTGTATTTTTTATAATTCGTTAAATTTTCTATTCAGCCTGTACGGTAGATATTTGAATCGGATTAGCAGCATTTCAGTTGCATACCCTATAGGAGTTCTCATGAATTTCTAAGCATTCTGAAATATTATACAATTAGTCCAGTCAAAAAATAAGTTATAGAAAATGCATCCGACTAGGGTTTTTTCTTAAGGAATGTGTTTGGAGTAGTTAGGAGGTAAAAATACTAAAAGTTCCCAGTCCTAGCTACAGGGAGGGGGATGAAAATGCCTCGTTTTTTGGTTTTTCGATTATATCTCAAAATTACTCTTATCAAAATTAAAGCTTATAAAATTTGATGCAAGATTGCTATTATTTGATTTATCTTTATTCCTTATGTTTTTTAAGATATTTGTCCGCGAGTATCGTTAATGTAAGAAAAAAATCCTAAGTTTTTTGTTTTACACCTCTGAAAAGAGGTTGTAGAGCATTAAATTTCCTTTAAAATGATATATAAATTTAATATTTTAATTTATCGAACGAAAGAATTTGTTGTTAAAGAGTTACTTACACTCAACTACTTGGTCTATAGGGCCTTCCGCAAGCTATATCTTTTTATTGTCTCCTTCAATAAATAAAAAATCTGCTTGAAAAGTTTTTGTTTTGCCGAGAGTAGCAGAGTTGTTGATTCACAAAGAGAATCAAAGAGATTGTCCTCTGCTTGATGCAAATAAACATACACACATATATATATAATCGAGATGATATATTTGTATATATATTATTTATTTGTTTGAGACTATAGTTTCGAAGACTTGGTCTTCATCATCAGTCTTTCTTCAATTATAAATGTTTTTCATGGAGTCAATATCATATGGATATTGAAAACTTAGTGTTCCTGTCACTGCTGGTCGGCTAGGAACCAATCATTTATTGGTTCCTAGCCGACCAGCAGTGACGAAGGAACACCAAGTTTTCAATATCCATATGATATTGACTCCATGAAAAACATTTATAATTGAAGAAAGACTGATGATGAAGACCAAGTCTTCGAAACTATAGTCTCAAACAAATAAATAATATATATACAAATATATCATCTCGATATATATATGTGTGTATGTTTATTTGCATCAAGCAGAGGACAACCTCTTTGATTCTCTTTGTGAAAAAATCTGCTACCCTCGCCACAAAAACTTTCAATTTATGTCTTTTTATTCCGTCTACGAACTTGGCTTGCACAGTGTGGACCCAAAATTATGGTATTTTTACTCCGTCTTTTTACGCAAAACCATTCGCACAAGCAAGATACATTAAAAAGGCATAGTTTGAGTGCAAGATAGATATAATTACATTCACAAAACGGCGAATATAACAACATGGGTCCAACAGAGAGAGTAGAATACGCTCTGATTTTTGTTACATTGCAAAGTGGACTGTATCTGTGGAGGCACTTACCCGAATGCAGGTGGTTTAAACATATTGTACGGCTCAATGAGCGTTGTCACAATGGATAATGGACATTGATGCAATTTACGTAAATTATCTCTAAATAGCCGATGATCATCACAATAACGAATTTCCTAGACAAACGATTATCAAGTTATTACCTACTATTAAATACTCGTAGATATAAGGTATAGGTAGAATCGGTTCGATTAAAATAATTGAATTGAATATTCGATGCTTATAGATAAATAAATTAATAAATTTCATTGAATTGATTAATTATTTATTTGGAAATAATGAGTTGTTTATTTTATTTATTTACAATTAATTAATAAAAATAAAATTATATGTTTAATTGTTTAGATAGCTATTATTAATTCAAATTGAAGGGTTTGCTGCAAAAAGAAGGTAGCTCCATCCTATTGATGTTGGGAGATATTAACACTATCTTGTGCAAAAAAAGATTTTGTTTGGTACAAGAAGGATGTAGCTCCAATGGTTATTTCAAGCGTTGCTAAACAGATGGAGCTGCCCGTCATTTTGAATTTTTTGGTTTCCCAAAAACTGAAAAAATTGGAGCTACCTCCTTTTTGCAGCAAACCCTTCAATTATATTAATTTTTAAATTGATATTACACAATTTTGAACATCTTTAAGTTAAATTGAAAGTTTTTGTGCCGAGGGAAGCAGAATTTTTATATATTGAAGGAGACAATAAAAGAGTGTGTCTTCTGCTGGAATTATAAATTTTATTTATATTTATGTATTTCTAAATATATTTAAATAAAATTTATAATTCCAGCAGAAGACACACTCTTTTATTGTTTTCTTCAATCTTTAAGTTAAGTTAAATGTAGGCAGTAGCGTATCTGGGGGGGGGGGAATTAGAAACCGCCCCGGGCGGGAAAAGTTCTAGGTACGCCATGGATGTAGGTATAACAATTTCATTTACCTTAAGCTGATGGAATTCTTTACAATGATTTTTCGTATATGGATAAAATATCTCCATTTTCCAATTCTTTTCTATTATATTAATATTTTTTTGATTCATTGTACTAATCAATATAATATTATTCATATCCATTTGCCATAAATATTGCATCAATTCTAAACGTTCTTGATAAGTAAAATCTTCAATTTCAATTAGAATAATATATTTACAATATCCAGGCCAATATCGCAACCGTTCCGATGCTAAACGTTTCATCATTAATATTTGATTTTTATTTGTAATTAGAATTAAATTATTTTGACTAAAACAAGAAAATTAGGTAAGTGAAAGTCGTTTGAGGGTACCTGTGGGACCCGGAGCCTGGACGTGACGTTATTTTAAGGGGGTTCGGGACTGTTTATCATTTTTATAAGAAAATTCTCAAATTTTTACCATCGAATCATTGATGTATTAAATATTCATTCCCGAAATTTTAAGTTGATAGTCTGTCCCATTACCGAGAAATAAATTATTGAAAATTGTCCTTTTAACATGGAAGTAAATGGACCGAACTTTTAAAAGGGCTATAACTTCTATAGAAATTATACCATTTTCAACAAATTTATACAGATCAATAATTGAATTTTTATGAATCGAATGATACATTTTTCAATAGATTTGACAGTCTAGTTAATCAGTTATTCATAAATGTAAAAAATAAAAAGTTATTTGCAACCAACAGAATATAACAAAAGCACTAGTGTAGAATTCCAACTATATTTCTTGAAATCGATTTTTAAATAAATAATAATTGTGTTTTTATAATGAGAAAAAATTTATCGCAATATTCATTTTATTAATATTATTAAAACAAAAATTTGTATTCGAAATTAACCTCATTAATAACAAATTTTTTTATTAGAAAATTTAGTAAGCAGAAGTTGTCACTCTGCAGAAATACAAAAGATTTTAGTAGATTAACCAGATAGTTAAGCTGTCCCGAACCTAAATTAAAAATCATTAAAAAACTATTTCTATTATCTTGTCTTTAAAAAAACTTACAAATAGAATCTTTTCCCCCATTGCAATATTAATTCGCCATTCATTTGCATTTGAACAAATTCTTAATTTTGTTACAATTTTTTGTATATCGTTTGTATTTATTAACGACAATTCCGTTTTCGAATAATTGTTGTAGTTACTAAAATCGATTTGAAGTAATGGATATCCAGTAAAATGTTGACCAAGCAAAAATATTAGACAATCATCAAATTCTAAAGATGATTGTGATCTGAGCTATAAAAAAAGTATTTTATTTAGCTTTAGGTTAAGATTGAATTTAATTAAGCAATAAACAATATTTTAGTTATTCGTTAAGTATTGTTTAATGTTTGTTTACAAATATTTATTTTCAATCATTTACTTTATATAAATATACATGTAGTATATTTACAGCTCTAGCTTACAACTAACTCTGTATATAATACTTACATGCATATTTTTTAAAATCAATTCAAATGAATTGATATCAACTGATGACGTCCTTGAAATTTTAAAAATATTTAGAATAATAATAAAAATTAAAAAAGATTTTAAAATATCCATTTTGATTGTATCAATTCGATTCAATTGAAGCAACTAAATATATGTAAAGAATTAATCTTTTTATACATTCGAGATACCATATACCTATACCTAAATTAACACTAAAATAAATGAGTGTAGTAATATATACTAAAAGATTTTAATTAAAAAGAAGAAACATTTGATGAAAAAGAATAAATTTAAAATTAAAGAAGTCTGTATTTAACGAATTGGTAAAGAGAAATTAAGAAATTAAAGGATTTAAAAAAGAAACAAAGGAAATAAATAATATATGAAGAAGGATTGGGACAGATTAGACGATTTCGTCATGTAGAAAATACGCATTAATATAAATAATTAGAAGTTGCAGGTCGGGTCTCCGGCCCGGCGTCACTAAAGCGAAATCACTGAGATTGTCCTCTGATTGATGCTAATATACGATTATTATATTATTTAATAAGTTAAGATTAATAAATTAATAGAAGAGGACTATTTACTTTATTGAGAAACAAACTTTAATAATGGTAACAATATACTAGTATATAAACAAACATTCTTAATATTCGTCAAAGCGTATAGGAAAAAAAGCACACCTCTTCTCATAGGTACCAATTCCGAATAGCTTAACAGATGCGAATAAACATATACAAATCTATCTATCTATATCTAAAATGGAAAAGTATGTATATATGTTTGTATGATCCAAACGATCTGATTAGCCAGTGCATAGCCAATGGCAAAGCGTTAAATTATTAGAACGATTCTGATTGGTCAGATAGCGATCGTGCTTAGCCAATGGGTTAAATAAATATTTAAACAAAACTTTTGGCCGTCTCGAGACGCTGCCCGCCAGGGCAACCTGCTCGGGGGGGGGGGGGCTAGGTGCAGAAGGCACGCCTGGAGCAGCTAGTATACTATATACAAAATATTGTTTGAGATTATAGTTTCGAAGGTTTGACCTATTTATCATCAGTCTATTTAATTATCTGTTATTTCCCATGGATACAATTACCCGATATGATATAGAAAAATTCATTTTGTCGTAATAGTAATCAGGTCATTCAACAAACAATTTTACCTAAATTCAATCGAGATATTTGTATGCCCTTGAGAAATAACATATTATAGAATATTTCTAATTCAAAAAGTTGTTTTTTTATTTAATCAATTTTGGTATAGGAAACTGAAAGAATAATAAAACTTATTCATTTTGTTAAATAATTATTTTTTGTTGACATTATTGAGTAAAGGAGATTAGAGAGAGGGTTGGTGAGAATAAAAGAAGAAAATACGCAATTATAATTTTATTAAAAAAAAACTTTTAGTTTATATAACAAAATTTGATTCTGATAAAATTATAATATATAGGCAATATTTATTGTAATTATATGGTAATATAAAATATCTTATTTTTAAATTACTATAGATAAATTATTGTCATTGTTAACAATTTGTTGACATTGTTATTTTTAAAAAAAATAAATAACTATTATTTTACACAATACATAAATAAATATTTATAAAAATTCAAAGAAAAAGTAAACACTTTTTCAAGTCTTGGTGTACGGCGAGGGGTGAACAGCGATTAGAATTAGGTGTACACCGTCTTTGGAATTACTTTGGAATTCATTAGATAATCTATTGTCCTCTACTTGGAAATGAAAGTGGAAGTGGAAGTAGGTGTAGACGATTTTAGGTCGCGGATCACCCCTCGGTGTACGATCTCTGTAAATTTTGTGACAATTGGTTGTCGTATGCGAATGGTTTAAGCTAGAAAAAGCTCATACTTGGCAGAAAGATATAACAGTTCAAGAACTTCATATTTACATATTCATTAGTTTTTTTTTTTTTAGCTGGAAATTTTGAAAGTATCTACTACCAGAGAGAGTGTCTAAAATTTAATCAATTCTTCATATTATAAAATACACCAAGTTAACCAGGTAAGAATAAATATAATAATAATAATAATAATAATACCCGAGCCTAATCCCAAAAACATCTCAGGGATAGGTCAATATTTCCGGCAGCAATGCTGAGAAAGTGCGTTAAAATCGGATAATAATAATAATAATAATACTAACATAATCCTAATAATACATAATGGAATGAATGTGACGTTTTATACATCACTTATAAGTTATAAGTAGGGCTCAAAAAGGCAAGGGCAAAGCGTTCAGGGTGTTCAGTTTCCAAAAATTACATATATCTGCGATGATAGAGTTAATTGAAAAGTTTTTGTTTTGCCGAGAGTAGCAGAGTTGTTGATTCACAAAGAGAAACAAAGAGGTTGTCCTCTGCTTGATGCAAATAAACATACACACATATATATCGAGATGATATATCTGTATATATATTATTTATTTGATATATCGATATATATGTGTGTATGTTTATTTGCATCAAGCAGAGGACAACCTCTTTGTTTCTCTTTGTGATGATAGAGTTGTTTGAATAATTTTATCTGATTCTTAAGAGATTTTCAACTGCTGAATCCGAAAATAATTTATTTTTTTGCGTTTTTCATATTTTTTCAACAAAGCAAGAATCGAGGGGTGAACCGCGATTGGAATTAGGTGTACACCATCTTTGGAATTATTTTGGAATTCATTAGATAGTCTTCCACTTGGAAATGAAAGCGGAAGTGGAAGTAAGTGTACACGATCTTAGGTCGCGGTTCACCCCTCGGCAAGAATTAATGACGGCCAGAGATGGGCAAAATACATCAAAACATGTATTTTCGATACAACATACTTGAAAACATATATTTTCGATACAAAATACAAATTACATTTAAAATGGGTATTTTCAAAATACTTTACAAAATACTCATATATGGTAGACTGGCTAAAAGAGAAATCATTCGGAGGCCATGAAGGGGGAGAAAAAATATATCTATATATTATAAAGTTAAGGTTTTGTCTATATCTACATTGCACAAAATCCCCCCAAACTTTGGATATACATTATACACTTTTCAAGGAGACTTATAAAAGAAAACACCGTCAACAAAATGTATGTCTGTATGTCTGTCTGTTTTGTCTGTCCACACAAATTCTGTACGCAATTGTCATAAAAACGGCTGGAGTTTATGAAATTTCGTATTTGCTTAATATCGACTGAATAGCTTAAGAAAACTTCATACAAATAAAGCAGCCTTTTGTCAATTTTCAAAAAACCAAACTCGTAAAATTTTGGCAGAAAAATTTGGGAAATTGAACATTTATTTAATCATTTACCTGAGATTATTCATACCAAGAAACATCATTTTGACAATTTCCAATATTAAGGAGGTTCGAGACAGCTTATCTATCTGGAATTCTTTACTCGATGGGGTTTAATTCAAAACAAAAACTACTATGCTCCTCCTCAATCAGCTTAGCAAACAGGAAGTTGCTATTGAAGACATATGTATGGAGCATAGCCATGTACGGGTGTGAAACCTGGACAATTGGAAAAGCGGAGAGAAAGAGATTGGAGGCTTTCGAAATGTGGTGCTACAGAAGAATGATGAATATCAAATGGATGGATAAAATTACAAATGAAGAAGTTCTTGGAAGAATCGGAGAAAGAAGAACCTTGTGGAAGAGTGTGAAGAAGAGAAGAGGTCAGATGATGGGGCACACACTGAGACATGGGGGACTGCTTAGGGATATCTTGGAGGGGAGGTGGGAAAGAAAAGGGGAAGGGGAAGACCCAGATTAGAATATTTCAACCAAATAATTGGGGATATGGGATGCCAGACATTTAGAGAGGTTAAACAGCTGGCGGGGGACAGAGTCGAGTGGAGACGGATTGTTGCATCAAACCAGTCTTAGGACTGTATACTCAATGATGATGATGATGATTATCTATCTGGTTGATCTACGAAAAATCCTTTTGTATTTCTGCAGAGTGACAAGGTCAGCCAACTAAATTTTTAAATAAAAAAATTGTTAATAATGAGGTTAATTTCGAATAAAAATCTTTGTTTTGTTAATATTAATAAAAAGAATATTGAGATATATTTTTTCTCATTATAAAAACATTTATTTAACACAAAAACAATTTAAAGAAATAGAGTTGGAATTCTACACTAGTGCTTTTGTTATATTCTGTTGGCTGCAAATAACTTTTTTATTTTTTTACATTTATGAATAACTAATTAACTAGACTGTCAAATCTATTGAAAAATGTATCATTCAATTCATAAAAGTTGAATTATTGATCTGTATAAATTTGTTGAAAATGGTATAATTTCTATAGAAGTTATAGCCCTGTTAAAAGCTCGGTCCATTTACTTCCATGTTAAAAGAAGAATTTTCAATAATTTATTTCTCGGTAATGGGACAGACGATCAACATAAAATTTCGGGAATAAATATTTAATACATCAATGATTCGATGGTAAAAATTTGAGAATTTTTTTATAAAAATGATAAACAGTCACGAACCCCCTTAAGCTTGAAAAAAATTTTTGTGGAAAATAAATATAAAATGTATTTTGAGTAAGTATTTTCAAAATACCTACATAATATCTAAAAACATGTATTTTTGATAACCAAATACAAAATATTATACATTGGAAATAAATATTTTCGATACAAAATACAAAAGTATAGAAAATAAGTATTTTCGATACTGCCCATTTCTGGTGACGGCAAAGACGTATAAGTGATGAATTATGAATAAACCTTAAAAATAGCTATGATTTATCAATAATTATAACATTTTTAATAAATAATTAACTTTATAAACCGTACTATGTATTGTATTCCACAGTCCATCTAGCGTAATCATACTCATACATACTGCTAAGCGCTTCCCACTCTTCACGCTCTATCTCAAGAACGGTTATTTGTATAAAATATTGCCAAAGAACAAATTTATAGAGAATGTTATGCTCTACAACTTTTCTAATAACTCCAAATTTGATTTAGACTAAAGAAAACAAGATATTTACAAAAAAACGATTTTTGCTACCTTGAATATCTTGACTCGCGTAAACGAGATTTTATGTATTAAACTTATAAAATTTCAAAAAAAGATTATAGCTTATTAGCTTTCATTCAGAGGTTTTAGCACTTTTTTCACTTAATTTGACTAGACTATTTGTAAAATTTCGCAGTCTAGTGATTCTAAATTTAAACACATAGCCATGCCATGTCTATATTAATAAAATAATAATTTAAGTTATTAAGTAGGTAATACTTTACTTAGTAAAGTAAATTCCTTTAAAAAAACGTGACCCGTTTGTATTTATTTTTGGCTTTATAAAAAGCCCGAATTTATAATATAATTTCTGTTGTATCGTCTTTCACACCTTGTCCACCTAAATTTAAAATATTATATTGAAAATGGCTACTTTTCAAATCCTGTGTCAGTTTGTTCATTTGAATGACGTCAGTGGGTGATAAAATGTAGGCGAATCCACCCCCTCCGGCTCCTGTCAATTTACAAGCACATCGATATTTTTCAGCTATCGATACAATCTCTTCTAATTTCGGATGCGATACATCAATTCCACGCAAGAGTCCGTGATTCATACGAATTAAATCCTGAAAATTAATTAATTAATTAGAAAATAAACAATATAGGAGTTAAATAAATAAATAAATAGTAAATAGAAATAATTTTTCGAATAGTGAAATATAAGTTTTGGCCGAAATAGAATCCACATTTTTAAACTAATCAGAATGCATGTGTAAATTGTATATTATATGTTATTATATTAAATGATCAATTCTTGTATATATATATTTTTTAATTATTCAATTAAATATTTTATTTTAATTATTATGTAATTAATTGTTTAGTCATCATCATTGAGTATACAGTCCTAAGACTGGTTTGATGCAACAATCCGTCTCCACTCGACTCTGTCCCCGCCAGCTGTTTAACCTCTCTAAATGTCTGGCATCCCATATCCCCAATTATTTGGTTGAAATATTCTAATCTGGTTCTTCCCCTTCCCCTTTTCTTTCCCACCTCCCCCTCCAAGATATCCCTAAGCAGTCCCCATGTCTCAGTGTGTGCCCCATCATCTGACCTCTTCTCTTCTTCAGACTCTTCCACAAGGTTCTTCTTTCTCCGATTCTTCCAAGAACTTCTTCATTTGTAATTTTATCCATCCATTTGATATTCATCATTCTTCTGTAGCACCACATTTCGAAAGCCTCCAATCTCTTTCTCTCCGCTTTTCCAATTGTCCAGGTTTCACACCCGTACATGGCTATGCTCCATTCATATGTCTTCAATAGCAACTTCCTGTTTGCTAAGCTTGTTTAGTAAATAAGCATTTAATTTCTGATCATTTAATGCGGCAAATAATTCAATTATCATTATTTTCTGTCAAAGCCAACAATATAATTTCACT